>LNSY01071259.1:0-10923 GCA_002024485.1 Artocarpus camansi
CACTAAAAACTTAGAGCTGCACTCTTGAACTATATAAAATTACAAAGCTCTAAAAAGTTAACCGTCCATAATATATCATAATGTGTCATATCTTTATAGGATATTTATAATCAGTCTAAGGATAAATTTCGTTTTACCTTCTTGATTATTTTTATCTTACATTCCATTATCACGCCATTGGAATACTTACTATTTATAAATAACATATCATTTGGTTACACTTATGTATTTAAATAGTTGAGTACTTCAATCCTCCAATTACTGGAAAATACATATAAGAGAATATTATTAACTCTACAAAAGAGCTAAGGATTCTATATCTATGAATAACGAGTCTACATAAATCAAGAGTTATGTCTTCAACGTACTAGAATACGTAGCTTCATTAAGTCAGGATGTCACCTTTTAGTATATTAGAAGATATAAGTCAAGAATAGGGACCCATTACTCCTTTTAGGATTAAGACACGACATATATAATTGTTTAAAGTAAATTGATTTGAATTCAACTTTTGTCCTAATCCAATATATCGTCATCTATGACAATGCACCAATGTTTCTATTCATGGAGTCCTGCTCCAATGACCAAGACAAGCCAATTTTAGTTAGGGATATACACAACATAACAATGTTAACATGAATAAGGCGCCCAACTTTATTTTGTCAATTGTGAATCTTATGATTTAGACCATCACCTTTAAGATTTATGTATTCCGCATAATCTATCTATCATATGCACGATTCTTTAAGGTTTAGATCGACATTCTTAGACTTTTGTTTACTTATCATATATTCAATAGAAATGAACATAAAGAGGACAACATTTAGCATATGAATAATAAATAAACTCTTTATTGATAAAATATCTCCAACAACATATTATAATATTTTACTCCTGATGGCACTATGTCTAACATTATAGTGCATATGTGAAAAGAATGGCTTGCAAACATTTTGATAAATAAATATATAAAAATGTTAAATAAACCTAAAATTTTGAGAGTCCATAAAGTTAGAAAATTCAAAATATAAAAAAATGATATTACATTAATATGAAATTCAGAATTTTAAACAAAATAATAACACATTAATTTCTAAGAAACTAATATTTACAAAACATTTTTTTTAACTAACAAAAGCTAGAAATTAACACAAAAAAAAATTTACAAAACACATAAAAATTTGGAGCAAAAACAAAAAAAAAGTTGAGCAAAAAGTGAAAAAAAATTGGCACAATTTCGCATAGCATTAAAGCAAAAACCTATTCCTCTAACCTTAATTGTACATTGTCCTCGATGTATAAAAAGAATAGTAAGAGTAGCAAAAATATTACCTGAGTCAACATAGCTGTAGAGATGATTTGTAACCAACTTAATAACAAAATTACACAAACTAAAATAATATATTACAATTTGGGTATTTTTAAGTCAGATTCCCAAGACTTTTTTTTGTTTGAAAATTAAAATCATTTTTCAAATTCTTCAAAATGTGTTTCAAGAGGCTACAAGAATAGAATACTTTCTAATCACAATGACTATATCCTCTTTGATCTCAGCCATTTTAAATGAATTATAAAGTGATTTAATTTTAATGATTTTTTAAGGAAAATTAAAATATGAAATCAAAACACACAATTTAACACACAAAAATATACTACAAAGGAGAAAAGGTAAAGATATTATTTTGAAAGTGCTTTCTGATCGTTTGATGCTTTGAACTAAGCAAATATTTCTACCAACTTTGTTTCTAGTGGATAATCGTCAAAGAGCGGCTTCTTCCTGTAATGTGTGTCGAAAAACACTACATATGGCTCTTGTATGAACATGCCCTCAAGATTGGCAATATACAAAAAATTTAAACTTGTGAAACTTGGGCTTATTTTACATTCTTGTTAAGTCCATAAAAATGATGCTAGAAGCATTAGAGGAGGTGGTGACCACATAGGATCTTGGTAAGAATGGTCTTTGGTGAACTCTTATAGCAATTAAGGTTGAGAACCTAGGACTAAAGGTCATTATTGTTCCTCTTCTACAGCTAATTTTTCTTTCTCTTTCTCACATTCCTCTCCTAACATTTGTTACATAAAATAGGTGGGTTCCAAATGTTTCTCCTCTATGGTTAGGTCATCTTTTTCTTCCTTACCTAAAGAATCTTCTTCAAATAACTCAAGAGTTGCTTAATTGGCTCAACAATTTCTTCTAAGTGACAATTTTGTGATAAGGTATCTTTAACAAGAATGGTTGCATTTTGTTTTCCCTTTAACACTAATTGACACAAAATAGTTTTTTTCCTCTTGATCTTTTCATAGTTCCCTTAATTTTTTGATAAATTTTTTGAGATTCTTTTCATGATTTTTATAAACTCTTCTAGGGTTCCTCTAATTCCTTTTTTAGATTTCTTGAAGAATTTTTAAGTTGAAAGGACGGTTCTAAAGTGTGGGCGTTAGGCCAAGGTTTTAATTTATTCTCTTTTCTTATATCATTCCTTTTATTTTTCATCCAATAATCAAATTTGGCCACGACTTCTGTCATGAAACAGCCTTCGTTAATAGTTTATTAGTAAGAAGTAGAGATACCATCTCCTCTCTCCAACTAATTTCTTGTTTTAGGACTTAAACTATCTATAAAAACTTCTAACACATATTCCTTTGAAAGACCATGTCTAGGATACCTATCTAGCAAGTCTTTATATCTCCACCAAACACTATAAAATAGTTCCAAGTGTTTTTTAGAAAAACTTGCAACAAAATATCGATGAATTTTCTAAAACATTTTTTTTTTATTTTTAATTTTTTTTGGTTTTTTCAAAGACGAGATGCTTAGCTTGTCTTTATTTGGGAATAACAATGTAGTGAGTAAAAAGCATTCGCCTCATTTATTTTGTAGATTTTAAAAATTATATGATCTAAGGATGTTCTTAGGAAAGATTGGTGGGATGAGGTCTCCTTACAACCCAACCTCTTAGTCAAAATAGTGTTCCCCAAATGACTGGTGTTGGGAGAATTTTCAAAAATAATTGGTTATAAGAAAGGTTTCTGAACCAGTATTAGCCTCCATATAAAACTTTCTCAAAATATACTTTTCACAAAACCCCAATTATTTTATAAAAAACCTAGATCTAAAGTCTTATAAAATTTTATTTCTATGTTAAAAACCTAAGTCTAAACCTAAAACTAACAAACAACAATATTATACAATCTATAATTAGAAAGAAAATATTTTTTATTTTTCAAATTTTTGATTTTTTTTATTATTTTTGTGTTTTTTAATTTTTTGAATTTTTTTAACAACTGACACACTAATTGAAACACACATATATTTAAAATAATATTTACAAAGGATATGGATAGATTACTTACCTATTTTTCTACTTAATTTAACAATCTAACAAAGTAACAGTACCTCCCTGGCAACGACGCTAAATTTTTGTTTTGCCCAAAATGATTCTTGAAAGTGGATCTTTGTCGTATAAAAAAGTTATCGTATCCATAGGGATGTGGGTTTTTGAAAGATTAAAAATTTTTCAGTTTAAAATGACAAGGGAATGTTTCAAAATAAAACAAAACAAAAATATTTTTGAGAATTTCAAAATAAGATTTTAAAACATAACATTGAAATGGTAAAGTTTTAAGAATCCCTTGTATGTTTCGTAACTGATATGAAATTTTAACTCTAAATAATTATCTAAAGCATATAATTTGTTATATCTTTTCTTATTAATTGCAAGCACTCTTACTCATTTTACAAGTCAACCAAAAGCGACAATATAGTAAGCTATAATGCAGTAAAGATTTTCCTATAAAGAGTAACAAAATAATTACATCTCACTAATAATTTTGTGCACTAACTATCAAATATTGTCTTTGAATAAAATATTGCCATTGACAATGGTTAGGCTCTCATTCTTGATATTGTTCAAGATGCAACTTGAGTACAAGACAACAATGATTAGGCTTTTATTCCTGACATTGTTCAAGAGCAAGACCACAATGACATTTCTCTTATTGGACCAATAGAGCAAACTCAACAATATCAAGAAGTGCCATTAAGGAGATCCACTAGAGATAGGAGAAGTGCAATTCTAGATGACTATATCATTTTTCTCCAAGAACATGAAGTTAATGTAGACTTAACAGAAGATGATCCAATCAACTTTCAGCAAGTTATGTAAAGTTTAAAGTCTCAAAAGTGGATCAATGCCATGCAAGATGAGATGAAATCTATAAAAGACAATAACATTTGGGATCTTGTTGAGTTGCCTAAAGGAATAAAGCCCATTGATTGCAAATGGATATTTAAAACTAAGAGGGATTTGAAAAGTAATGTCAAGAGATATAAAGCTCATCTAGCTGCTAAGGATTTCCCTCAAAACGAAGGCATAGATTATAAAAAGACTTTCTCTCTAGTTTCACCAAAAGACTCTTTTAGGATAATAATGGCACTTATAGCTCATTTTAATTTAGAGCTACATCAGATGAATGTTAAGATAGTATTTCTCAATAGAGACATTGATGAAACGATTTATACGGTCTAGCTAGAAAACTTTGTGTCTAGAGATCCAAAGTCTATGGTCTACAAGTAAAAGAAATCAATCTATGGTTTTAAACAGGCTTCCCGTCGATGTTATCACAAGTTTCATTAAGTAATTATCTCGCATGAATTTGAGGTGAATGTGATTGATGATTGTATATGTTATAAGTTCAATGGAAGTGAATATATCTTCCTAATTTTATATGTCGATGACATTCTGCTAGCAAGCAACAATATAGGTTTATTGCATAAGACCAAGTAGTCTCTTGCTAAGAATTTTGAGATGAAAGATCTTAGGGACGCTTATTTGGTATTAGACATAAAAATATCTTTGAAGGTATCCTCGGGTTGTTACAAAAAGGCTATATCGAAAAGGTTTTAGTAGATTCAACATGAAGGGTTGTTCATCAAGAGATATGCCCGTAGCTAAAGGAGACAAGTTTAGTCTCAATCAATGCTCCAAGAATGACCTTGAAAAGAAAAAGATGCAAAAGATTCCTTATATGTTGGCTATAAGAAGTCTTATGTATGCTCAAATATGTACATGTCCAAATATAGCATTTATAGTGGGAGTATTTAGTAGATAATTAAGTAACCCAAAAATAGATCATTAGAAAGCAGCCAAATGAGTTATGCATTATCTATAGAGAACAAAAGACTTGATGCTTATTTATCAGAGATCAGATAGTTTAGAGATTATCAAGTATTCTAATTTTGATTTTGTAGGATGCCAAGACAGTTAGCAATCCATATGAAGCTATATTTATATGTTGGCTGGAGGAGCTATATCAAGAAGAATGCTAAGTAGACACTCATAGCTTCTTCAACCATGGTTGTAGAGTTCATAACCTGTTATAAGACATCTAATCATAAGATATTGTTGCAAAATTTTATCATTAAGCTGCGTGTGATAAATGTTGCTGAAAGGCCATTAGAGATATATTGTGACAATAAGTCAGAATTGCTACATTCCAACAACAACAAAAGCTCTACAAAGTTGAAACATATTGACATCAAGATTCTGGTTGTTAAGGAGATACTTCAGAGTGCTCAACTTTTAATAAAACATGTATGGAAAAACTCCATGCTTGTGGATCTGCTAACCAATGGTTTACCACTCAAGGTCCTTTTTTAAAAAGCACACTATTCATATAAGTGTTGGTTTGGTTTATGATATTTTGGTTTAGTAGGAGTTAACTTTGGATGCTCTATGTTTTACTAAAACATTTATATGCTTTGATTTTTTTTGTATAAGAAGGCATCCGATTTATGGTTTATCTCTAAGCATTTTTATTTTCTATATGTGGCTTTTTGTATTGTATTTAAAAGGTTTTAGATTGATCTCACTAAAAACTAAAGTAGGACCAGTTGAAAATAGACATGTTCAAGATTGCATTGCATGTAATTTCCATGCTACTCATCTATACTTAATCTATATCATTGAATTTGTTAATATGGTGATAATTGAAGGTCTAGTTACAATTATGTGTGACGAAAGCCGCTTTGATCCCATACTAATATATAAGATGGACTAAATTGAAACTAGAGTGAAGTCTAAAGATATATAGCATACATATGCATGCCTAAGGAACATATGATATAATTGTTTTAGGAATTATATGTACCCCAAGTGGGAGATTGTTGAAAAATTTTGTTTCCCATATTTTGTGGGAAACATATAAAATAACAATCGTATTAAGGCTATTTAATTATAATAGGTTTTTTAATAAGTTGGTCTACTTAGGAAAGCCCATATACTTTTATGAGGTATGAGTTTAATAAGTAGATACCCAATACTGATCCAACTATGTTTGATAGGACCTTAGTGAAAAAGTATATGAAGGTGTTATAGGATGTTCTCCAAGATGTCAAATCATTGTGTAGCTTTCTTATCTATTCCATCTAGAAAGAAAGAACTCATTAAAGAACTAAGAAGATTTGAATAAGAAAAATGATAACAAGTTCATCAATCGTCACAGTTATTCCACTAAAGAACCGATTGTTACTTCCAAAGATACACATACTTATTCCTCAATTTTAATCTTGGTAATCTAACATGATTTGATCCTAGGATTGTGTTATTTCTATTCTAAGGTTATATAGAATTAAAGATGTCTAGATTAAATATATCTAACAATGTGGCACTTTTAGAATTGTATCTACTTATGTCATAATTTAAAAAGAATAAATTGCTATGTTAGTCCCTAATTTGTTGTGAAAGCATATTTTAGTCCCTAATCTTTTATTTTTGATTTATTAGTCCCCAACCTTTTTTATTTTAGTTGCTAAGAGACCAATTTGAAAGTTAAATTGTTAATTTTGGGGATCAGTTTGTTGCTTTTTTGATAACTTTAGAGACCAGTTTATTATATTTTGGATGATTTTAGGGACCACTTGTCACCTTTTTCTATCCAAAGTTAATTATTTAACTATTAAATTAGTTTCTTAGCAGCTTAAACGAAAGGTCAGAGATGGATAAATCAAAATAAAAGGTTAAGGGACAAATGTTTACTTTGGTGAAAAATTGGAGACTATTGCACCAATTTACGTATAGTGCCATACTATTAGTTACATTACATGTTTGAGTAGTTGGCATACTTCAACATGTAGCATTTATAAAAATTGAGTTTTAAAATACATTTATAAAAATTCTTTGCATGCATAGCCATTATGAAACTTTTAAAAGTGTCATGCATCATTTTGATAAAATACAAATGTAATTTTCTTGTTACGCCTTAAAAGAATTATTTCCTCCGTAGGAATTTTTGTGGGAAAGAAAATTTTCAATAAGAGAATAATTAAAAAGGAATGGTAATATTAAGGGTGTTTCTCGTTGGTTTTAAAAAATTATCAAAAACGGTTTTGCAAATTCTGTTTTAACTCATCAGTTTCAACTCAAATAATATAAAACTTTCAATACTATAATGTAAAGCAAAAATATGTTACAGTTCAAACTCACATGCTATAGTATTTTCAAATCTTTGCAATTCATTTCCTATATATAAATGAAAATGTTAAATAAAAACTATAAATACGCTGTGCCCCTTTTTTATTCTTTATGGTTTTTTGAATAAAAAGCTCTAAAGTAATTTCTTAAATTCTAGAAACAACAAAAAAAGTAACAGAAATAGTTATTTGGGTTTCAAGTTTGTTTTTTCTTAACATTTTAATTTTTCTTATTCAACCGAGGGGTAAAAAAACAAAAAATAAACTGCAATACCCTTTTTTAGAGGTTTTTTTTAGTACATATCTACTTTAAATACTAATCTAATACTGAATGCAATTCTCTCTCCCTACCACCACAAACGCAACAAAGGAGGGGAACTGGAAGGTATAAGGAATCTATCATCCCTTCCGATTATTATATTTTTTTTAAGGGATTGGCATAAGATTACATGTCGAGCTGACAAAGATAAAATATGAACTGTCATAAATGACATTTTTTAAATTGGCTTTTTATAAATTCACACATGTTTTTTGTAAGAGAATCACACATGTTTAAGTGTGACACAACTTAAACATAGGTGCAGTATGATTTTTTATGTGTGTTATGAATCAACATATATTTTAAAAGTGTAGCTTAACATGTAAATTTCTCTATTTTAAAGTGTGGCATAACATGGACCAACGACAAAGTCAAAAAAATATTTTTAATATAAACACTACCAAAAAAATTCCTTGATATATATGTTTTTTTAAATAGGGACATAATTATTTATTTTAGCTAATTAGTAAAGGTACAAGCATATTTTCCTTTACAAAATAGGGACACAACTAAATTTTTACATAAAATTAAAGATAAAACAAAATTTTCAAAACTTCCTCTCATGACCATTGCGTATAATTATCTCAAAAGGAAATAATAACCCTCAAAGCCCCTTAGGCAAAATGCATGCCTAATATAAGGCTTTATGGGTGGGTAACTAGCATGACTAGTAAGTGATGGGTGGTTCGGTGCATATGAAGAGCGTGTTTAGAAAGCAAATTGGAACGTGTTAATTTTAATTGTAGCAAATGTATAATATTTGAGTTCTAATTCTAAGTATAAACTTGATTCTCAAACACTCTAGAAATGAGCAAGCAAATGGACTAGATGGTTTTAAAAATAAAATGAGTTTTTTTGAAAGGAAAAATTAAACCTTATGCCACTTTTTTTGTTTTCCATCCAAAATAAACTTGAGAAAAGCTCATGCCACACGTTTGCCACCTTTTTTATTTTTTTCTTTCTTTGGTTTTCCCCCTCGTTCTTGATTTGTTTTTTCTTTCCTCTCTCTCTTCCATGTCCTTCGTCTAAGTTGTTTCACCGTCACTAATGAACACACCTCAAGCTCCATCGAGAACTACACAACGTGGAACAATGGCAAAGACGCCACTGCAAAGTGGACAATGACATCGTGAACCAAATCTTGATCACTTCAAACAACAAGATTAATGAAGAGATCCACTACGAGGGACACAAGGTTCTTCGTTCATCAAATCAAGAATGTCGCTGGTCGATGAGGTACTGCCACAACAATCTTTGATTTCAATGAAGATGAGCAAACGGCTGCAAGGAAAGAGAGAGAAAGAGAGAGGAAATCATCGTTGAAGGTCGTTGCCATTGAGTTTTGTTAAATCGTCAGTGAAGTTTTGTAGCTCACCTGGGTCTAAACATTTTGCAACTGGTGGTGTTGGAGAATGAACAACAATTATGGTGGCCAGAGGTGCTATTGTTATTTTTTTTCCCTTTTTTCCCATGTTTTTCTGGTTGTTGGTGGTATTTACTGGCTGCCGGCGATGTTACCAGTGCTCGTGATGTCTAGCATTGTCATCGATAAACTGAAGACGAGCCAGGTGCAGTGAGGAAAGAGAGAGGGGAGAGAGAGAAAGATAGAAGAAAAAATATCTCAATAGGACATTGAAAAATATCTCGTTAAGGCACATAATTTCTAGGTAGGACATGAAGAATATCCCAATAAAACACAAAATACCTCGAAAAGACAGAAAATATCTTGGTAGTATGTGAAACATATGGGACTCGAAATATATCTCTCTAGGTTTGTGGCATAATAATTTTTTATATTTTATGGTATAAATAAAAATTGTCTCGTTTATAAGATTACCCTTTCAAAAAAAAATAACTTTTGGGCACTCTTTAATGACTCGTTTAGTTTTTGTGGTAATTAACGCAAATAAAAAATTGAAAATATGATAAAATGTAAGAGATGACAAGATAATGAATTGGAGAATTAAAGTTTTAATTAATTCAATTACGACCGCCTCATTAAGAAACTTGCTAAGAAACAAAATCATTAGGATATAATATTGGTAAGGAAATCATTGAAAAATCTTATTCAATATATTTTTATATAATAAAAAAAGATAAAGAACAATGTAGAGGAATCGAGACTAAGGATGCATGTCAGGAGCACAAGTCGAATGATGAGTTGGTGTTTTACCAATAACTTGGTATTCTTGTACTTGATGTTTTGCTAGGATTTAGATTGTTCCTTTTAAGGTATTTTGTTTTGATTTTGCAGGTTATATAAAAATGGAGCACGAAAAATAAAAAATTTAGTTCAAAGAGTTGTTAGGCACCGTAGCTATGAAATTGGGCGCCGCAGTGCCACCGTGAGCAAATAGTGCACGCTGTAGCGCCAAGAGCTCACGTTGAAGCATGCATTGAAGTTCGAGGGCAATCCACTAGCGCTCAGCACCATGGCACTAGAGAAGGAAGCGGTAGCACCCGTTGAAAGAAATTGATGTACAAGTTATTTTTAGGCCCATTTTATCTAATTTTCTTCCCAGAGTATAAATAGTATAGTTTAGGTTATTTTAGGCACTCTTAGACTTAGAAAAAAAGAGAGAATGACTGCTACTATGAAGGAAAAGACGGTGCTATCGAAAATGGATTTGGCTCAATTTTGACGACTGGTTTTCTGTGACGTCCCAGAAAAGGGGTTTGGGAGTTTTAGGCAAATGAGATAAAAATTAAAGTAAATAGAAAGAAAAATAAATAAATTTATGTAGAAAATAAATAGATTATATAGATTTCTCATTTGAAATAAACATCTTCGAAATTGAATAATATCATCAACGATTACCATCACGTGAATGCCACGAAGGTAGGGCTGAGATCCTATGCTCATTCACCATCACGTAGATGTTTACCACGAAAGTAGGCAAGTAAATAAAATACAAATAACATCAATAATAATAATAATACAAAAATACTGAAAATCATCGTCTTTGAAATAAAGCAAGTGGTGGGCCTCACAAAGACAAAAACAGCATCATAAAATACAGATTATAATAATAATAACAAAATCACTGTAAATCATCATTTATAAAATATATCAGAATATGTATTTAATATAAACGACGACATCGAGACTAGTCGTACAGTACACGTGTCA
>LNSY01071628.1:0-12067 GCA_002024485.1 Artocarpus camansi
TTTTTTTTTTTTTTTTTTTTTTGCTGAGCTAGTCCTAACTTTGGAGGATTTTCTTGGTTTTACAGATATATCTTCCCGATCGAGCAATGTAGAAGAAAGGCGTGTCCTCATGGAGTGCCTTTGTAAACAGAAGAGGAAGGCCATGGTTAGTGAAAAGCAAAAGAGGACCCTAAGATCGAAGCTGCCACCATGGTTCAAGCAGCCGCCACGGTTCGAGCGACCACCTAGCTCAGTCTAAGTGCCCCCACCCTTACCGACGAGGACTAGGGCTTAATCGAGTGAGACTTCACCTCCTGCTGTCACCACAACCGTGGTGCTTCCTTGAGAGACCCTCCGAGGAGGCGTCCAAATTACCATCGCCACATCCTCGATCACCTTGGTGATGTGGTTCCCAAGAAAGATTTCTTGCAAAAACTTCAAAGAGAGGATTTTGAGGGCTTATCTAGCGTTGCCTTCCTATCTGCTGCCAAGATGAGTGGAAATTCTATACCAAGGTTATTTCAACTTATCTTGTTCTCACTTCTGTCTTCTCAGGTATGTGTCTTCCTAGACTTGGCCTACATGGCAAGATGGAAAGAGGTTAACTTGAAGAAAGAGAGGCATAAAAAGACTGCCTTTGAAAAGGACGAGGTGGATAAAGAGCTTGGTGCTAAGAACATCGAGGTAGAACAAATCAAGAAAGCTCTTTCCTAGGCCGAAGAGGATGCCAAGAAGGCAAAGGAAGAGGTTGGTCGATACCGGGATAAGGTTGCCCTACTTAGGGATCAGCTGAAGGCTTCCTAAGCCAAGCACCATTATTTCTAGGAAAAGCTACTCGGCCGACTCGCCCAAGCCATGGAGGGCTTCAAGGCGTTCTCGAAGTACGTCGACTATTACTACTTCAGCATGACGGACCTCCAAGACAACCTGATTTGGAAGCATCCTAAGGTAGAAGGCTTCGACTCATCACTTATAGTAGAGTAGAGCATAACACAACCCAACAATTAGACCAAGAGGAGGTCATCGAAATGGATGGCAAAGATAACGGGGACAACTAAGGTACTAGTGGTGGTGAAGACAATGCTGAGGATAAGGTCCAGGCATAGTTTTTTCTTCCTTTTGTTTTTCTGGGCTTGGGAGGTGTTTGGTTAACTGTACCTCCCCATCACTTGTCATAATGAAAATTTTATTTTTCCAAGTTCATCACCTCTTGGATTATTTATTTATTTATTTTCAAGTGCGGTAGTTCTTGGATAGAAATTTTCATTCTTTGAATGCGTGAAGAGTTCCTCAAGAATGAAGCTTGACTTTCGTTTCGTCGAGTTAGGTAGGACCTCAAAAAGGGATTGAATTGGGAACTCTTCCAAGTTAGGTGCTACTCCAGAGAAGCATTCCTAACCTTTGAAAGCGTGAAAAGTTCCTCAAAAATGAGGTTTGACCTTCGTTCCGGCGAGTTAGGTAGGTGTTACTCGAGAAAAGCATTCCTAACCCATTGGATTTTGAGCTCGCCTGTTTTAGTTCCATCCTTGTCGAGTTTAGTGTCTCGATGAAGAAATGTCTTACAAGTTTAATGAACCTCAAGAAAGGACAATAAGCATCTATATTGAGTTAACCAAGCAAGAAAGTCCATTTCTTGAATGGGCAAAGCACAGCAGCGTGTGATACCCTATGCCCTATTGCCCCTTTAGAGTTATTTAAGTTCTTTGAAACCTTACAACTTTAACACTGGTCGGGCATAATTATGCTAGGGCGGATTTGACCGGGCGGTCTGTATGGCCGCAGACTAATGGTCAGTAAAATACCGACTAGCCCCCTAGTTCGGTTGGTCAGGACAACTCTCCCTCTTTAAAAGTCATGGTCTGATCCTTCGAGTTGGAGTTACGGCCCCCCTTTTGGGAGTTTTATTGTCCTTAACACATATTGCTTGACAGAACAATGTAGGAATTTACATTTTCATTGATGTATAATATTTACATTCCAGTCCTGTTTAGGCCTAGTTACAAAAAGAATATAGCCAGAGGTCAAAAAGAGTTTCTAGCATCGATTAGCCAAAGAATCTTATTAGGAGTTTGGCGTTCTAAGCATGATCGAGTAAATTGCCCTCCGTATGAGATGACATGTAGGTGCTTGGTTGGACAATCCCGATGATCTTATACAGCCCATCCCACTTTGGACCGAAGGATCCTAATCCAAGCTGCTAAACCGTGACCCTTTTAAGCACCAAATCTCCAACTTTAAAGCTCGTCGGTTGGATCCGCTTATTGTAGTATCAAGCAACGACCTGATTTTGAGCCACATTTTAGACCATAGCATGGTTTCTCTTTTCCTCAAGCAAATCAAGTTTGGACATCAAAACCTCAGCATTTCGAATTTCTTCATAATGTTTGACCTTTCTGTTGAGATGACAGCTTCAACTCTATACACGAGAGAGAATGGGGTTTCTCTGGTAGCAGTTTGGGCAATTGTTCGGTAAGCCTAAAGTACTTTTGGGAGCTTGTTGATCCATGGTCCCTTAAGGCCCTCGAGTTTTTTCTTCAAGTTGTCTTTCATTGTTTTATTGATAGCCTTAACTTGTCTGTTGCTCTAGGGAAAGCCTAGAGAGAAGAAGACCTTTTTAATGTTGAGCTGCTCACATAGGCGAATTAGACTTGATGATTCTAATAGCTTTACGTTGCCTATAGCAATGGTATGTGGAATCCTAAACTGGTAAATTATGTTTCTCCAAACGAAGTTAGTACACTTGGCTTCGGTCATGTTAGTGAATGGCTCTACCTCGTCGCATTTAGTGAGATAGTCGACGGTCACCATGTAGTACTTAAATTGAAATTGGGCTCAGGGAAAGGGCTCGATAAGATCAATGGCCCACTTAGTGAATGGCCATGTTGACGTTACCGAGATGAGTGGCTTAGTATGGTGTCTGGGCACTCTTGCGAACTATTGACATTTTAGGCATTTACATGCAAAGTCTTTGTAGTCCTTCTCCATGGTTGGCAAGTAATAGCCCTGCCAAAGGCATTTTTAGGCTAAAGCTTTCCCCCCTAGAAAAATTACCATATAAGCCCTCATGGATTTTCTTCATCAGATACCGTATTTTTGGGCCCTATGCACTTCAAGCACGGTGTAGTATAGCCTCATCGATATAACTTCCTATCAATCCTCAAATATCGGGCCGAGCTGTTACGGATCTAACATGCCTCTTCTTAGCCGCCAGGCAATTCGGCTTTGGTTAGGTATTGGATAATCGGGTCCATCCAGGTAGTCTCCTACTCATCAGCTACACAGGCGACTTTTTTGTTGATACTAAACTCAGTTAATCTTTTAATAGGTACCAGGTTAGGTCACTATCGCCCAGGCCCGAGGTGAGTCAAGCAAGCGCATCAGCCTTGGAGTGTTTCGATCTAGGAATCTGTTTAAGTGAGTAAAACTTAAATTGCCTAAGCAATGTTCTGACCTCTTGTAAATACGCAGCCATTGATTCTGTTCGAGCTTGAAATACCCTAGTGACATACTAGATGATAAGCATCAAGTCACTATGAATGCCTATGTGGTCTACCCTAAGATCCCTAGTGATCCGAAGCCCGGCTAGGAGTGGTTCGTACTCTACCTCATTGTTAGAGGCTTTAAAATCGAATCGAAGTGCGTAGATTGCCTTGTGTTCATCTGGGCTTGTCAAAGCCAGCTCGACACCTGATCCCTCAACACAGGAGGATCTATCCATAAAGAGATTTCACTTTGGTTTCGGTGGGGAAGTGCTATCACCTCCACTACTACTGGGTGCGTCTCGGTCTTATATGGGTGCTTTCTTGGCTAATGGTGTGCCCTGCCCGACAATAGTGAATTCGGCAATGAAATCTATTAAGGCCTATGCCTTGATAGCCGTCCTCAACACGAAGTAAATGTCATACTGGTCGAGTTCGACCAACCATTTGGCCATTCTTCCTAATATCTCCAGGCTCTAAAGTACTTGGTAGAGAAGGAACTTAGTCAGGACTCGTATTGTATGTCCCAAAAAATAAGGTCGCAACTTTTGAGCCGAAGCGACTAGGGCAAATGCTAATTTTTCAAGTGGTCGGTATCTTTCCTTGGCTCCTTGGAACGCATGACTTATGTAGTAAATGAGCTTCTGAGCCCCCTTTTCTTGGATGAAGACCTAGCTAATAGCTGTCTCGAACACGACTAAGTAGGCGTACAAAATTTCTTCTGGTAAAGGTTTAAATAGGAGCGAGGGTGTGGCCAAATATCTTTTCAAATTCTAGAAGGCTTCCTTACACTCCCTGCTCTACTCAAACCTTCTCCTGAGCAACTAAAGAAATGGATGGCACTTGTCGGTGGACCAGGAGACGAACCTAGAGAGGGCCGTTACCATGTTGGTGAGCTTCTGCACTTCTTTTACTGTACGTGGTGAGTGCATGTTTGTCATAGCTTAGGCCTTGGCTAAAATAACCTCGACTGCCCTTTAATTGACTAAAAATCCAAGAAATTTGCTCGAGCTAACCCCAAATACGCATTTCACTAGGCTGAGTTTCATCTTATACTTCTGGAGAATGTTGAAACTTGCTCGGAGGTTGGCCATGTGGTCTAGTGCTTGGATAGATTTAACTAGCACATCATCCATGTAGACTTCTATAGTTTTGTCGATCAACCAACCAAACATTTTATTGACCAAACCTTGGTTTGTAGCCACAGTATTCTTTAGTCTAAAGGGCATTACTATGTAACAGTAAAGCCCTTGGTTGGTAACAAAGGTAGTCTTTACTTGATCTTCTTCGACCATTCGTATTTAATTGTAACTGGAATAGGCATCCATGAAACTGAGCAGCTCGTGTTCGGCTTTTGCATCAACAAGCTGGTCTATCTGGGTAGTAAAAAGCTATCCTTTGGGTAGGCCTTATTTAAGTCGGTATTTTCTATGCAAACTTGCCATTTTCCATTCACCTTCTTGACTAGGACTATGTTTGCTAGCCACTTTGAATATTTAACCTCTTAGATGAACCCCTCTTTTAGGAGCTTCTGGACCTCTTCATTAATAACAGCATATCTTTTCAGATTAAAGGCCCTTCTCTTTTATACAACCGGTTTATAATCAAGTCGGACATTAAGTTGGTGACAGATTATGCTTGGATCGATATTAGACATGTCCTCATGCGTTCATACAAACACATCCCGATACTCTGTAAGGAGCCCTTCAAGGTCGGCCTAGATCTCAGGTTTTAACTGATACCCGAGTTGGACGGTGCAGTCAGAATGTGCCAGGTCAAGGCTGAACGGCACCAGGTCCTTGATTGAGTAGCCCCTACCTCTTCCTCAAGCATTCGAGGGTTGAGATTGGAATGCATTTTGGGCATTGACTTGGTTGGAAACTCTATTTTGTCGATCTTGTAAATGGCCGAAATGTTTAGTTGTTGAGCTAACACTACTCTGACGGCATTGGCATAACAAGCTTAGGAGTCCTTTTGTTGTGAACTGATTACTCCGACGCCGCCATCCATTGGGAACTTCATGGCCAGGTGGTAGGTTGAGACCACTGCCTTCAGGGCTTTTAAGGTCGAACAGGGGATAATAATGTTATACTATGAGGGTTTACCGACAACCAAGAAGTTGACAACGCATGTAACCTGAGCACCACCCTCACCAAAAGTGACCAGCAAGCCAACATTTCCTACTACCTAGACGTATTCACCTGTAAAGTCGTACAGCAGCGTCTAAACTAGGGTGAAGATAGTGTTGCTGATCTTCAACTTGTCATAGCTGGCTTGAATAAGATATCAACAGAGCTACCGTTATCGATGACCACACACTGCACTATGTTATTCACGATGTGTAACTTACACATAAGCGCATCATTATGTGGATGGATTAATTTGTCCGCCTCTTCCTCTATAAAGGTGATTGGTATGTCTTGCTAGCGGTAAATCTTATTAACATGCTCAGACATGTTGATGAGCTTGTCTCTTTCGACTAGCCGAGCTTCTTAGATGTAAAATCGTTGCCCATTTGATGTGTTCCTAGTAATAGGCCCTCCAAAAATCATATGCATAATGTTTGGGAGTTTCAAGGTGTTCCCGCCATCGTTACATAGGCGGTTCGGCGTGTCTCAACCCGGCTGGTCATTCCTTCCGGTTGTAGAGCCTAGAGTTAAAACTCGCTCAACAAATTCCTTTAGGTGTCTGTCTTGGACTAGTCTCTCAATCTGGTCCTTCAACTGAATACCGTCATGGGTATTATGTCCCATGTCCTTGTGGAACTCACAATATTTGGTTGGATCTCGCTTTGCTTTGCTACCCTTGAGCTTGGGTAGGGCTACCAGCAGGTTCTTCTTGCTCATCTAGGCAAGCACTTCATCGATGCTTGCTACTAGAGGCATGTAGCTTTGGAACTTTTTGTTCAGTGGTTTGGGCTTCTCAGCTTTCTTTTCTTTCTTTTGCTTCTTGTTTTGCTCGACATTGGCCTGTTCTAGCGCTTTCTTCTGCTTCTTCTCTTTCTTTACGCCACTACTACTAACTTTTTCTCTATGGCTCTTCATGTATTCAGCTGCATCGGTGTTCCTTTGTGCGTAGTTGAGCATCTGTGAAAATGTGCTTAGTTGCTCAAAGGCCAATGACCAAGTAAGCTTTTCATCTTGGAGACCCCCTATGAAAGCATGCTTAAGGGTCTCATCTTCGACGTGCTTGACTTTAAAGGCTGCTTGGGTAAACCTATTTATGTAGTCCCTGACATTGTCCTCTCCTTGCTTAACAGCGTACAAGTAGGTAATCTCCTTCCTCCTCATTTTGGTTGTGGAGAAGGTCGTTGAGAAGACATCTAAGAGCTACCGAAAAGATGTGATGGAGGCTGGCTCGAGTCATCAAAACCATTGTCGAGCTGGTCTGGTAAGGGTCAGTGAAAAGGCCTTGTACATTACTACATCGCAAGCGTTTTGAAGAAGCAAGTGTCCTCGGTACAACTCAACATGCTCATCAATATTTGCGGTCCCGTCATAGGCCTTGATTTATAGGACCTTAAATTTGGGCGGCATAGGGGCTCGTATAATAGCGTCTGTGAACGGTGGGTCTAGGGCACCTACGTCATCCAACCTAAAGCAATTGTTACGGATTTCATCGATTTGGCGTTGTAACTCCCATAACTAGCGACTGTTCATATCCTTGGATAGTTCGACCATATAGGGTGCTTCGCCGTCCATGTAGTCACATACCTAGGGTTGGTGACCTTATTGTGCTTCTCCTCGACATCGAAGCCGGTCAAGCATAGATGTCCGCGAGCCTTGTGGTGATGGAACTCGTGCCCCCTGCAAGCCAAGTCGTCCTTCCTAGACGAGTCTATTGTTAGCCGAGATGCCATGTGCAGAGCCTTTGGAGCTTTTAGAGTCGGCTTCACTAGGGTCGACGGCGTCCCGTCCTGCTCGACCACTAGTTTGGTCAGTTGTGGCTAGAGGTAGGACACCAGGAGCAACCTGACATTGAGCTTGTTGTGTAAGTTGCTGAGTGAGTATCTGAATTGCATTTGTTAGTTCGCAGATTGGGTCTTGGCTAACCGGGTACTTATTCAACCCTCGTTGTGCTTCCTTGGCCCCCATATTAGGATTTTGTAGCTTGGGTGCGGTCCCTCAGTCTAGCTAGATTTTGATTATGGTTTCAAGCATCTCTCGACCCCTCCTATCAGGCAACGTCGTCTCGGGGATTACCTCAAGTTACCATATTAGTTTTCTATTCTATGGCTGAAGACTTCAAATGAAAGCGCGATCGCCCTCCTTTTAGTGCCAAAATGTTGATGCTTATCAATATTAGCGAAGGATCAGCACCACGTGTGGTTGCTCACGGTGTTTAACTCTCCCCTGCTTGTCTTTGCCTGTTTAGGAGGACCTATGACAAATGGGACACTTTAGAGACAAAAATACTAATCAATCAATAGACAAGGGCTCTCTAATGCTCAAGGTGGAGGTTCTTTAGCAAAGAATGAGAGCTTGTTAAATAGGAAGTAGCATGCATGCTAGAATACAATAAATGCATCCTATTTATCGGCTTCCACTTGGATCGATGTTAGGTGGGTTTTGCCCATGACCCGAGTGTCACATCAAGGCATGTCAAGTGGCAAAAGACAAGTGTCATGCCCCTCTGTCGGTGGATTGCTTTCAATCCAACGGTGAGTTGTTTGCTATATGTTGGCCAGTGATGGCGAGTAGTAGCCCACTTTCAAGTAAGAAAAGTCCGACTCGAGCTGGTACTTAATCTAAGCAGGCAACCTGCTAAGGTGAGACCCAGGAGACCCTAAAAAGCACCTCGGACAAGAGACCCAAGCTCATCGGGATTAGTTGTAAGCTCCTCATAGCTTTACCGAGCTGTTTGGCTGATCACCCGAAGTATGCTCCTCAACAGTGACACCGAGCTCACCCTCAACAATTTTAATGTAATAAATAAATACGCGTGTATGCATGGCATGTTATAAAACATGTGAATAGGCACACTAGACTAATAAGATATGTTATAATGCATGGACATACAATAAATTATCAACATAATATAAAGCATTCAATATCGGCAATTAAGATGGATTTGATTGGGCTTCTTGGATATTTAAATTACAGCCTAATGAAAATAAAAATTAAATAAATTACTAATCTATTTGATATTCAAAGACTCCATGGGTTTTGATGTAATCCTTTTTGGTTGTCATCGTTTGCATTAAGGGATAAAATTAGAACAAAATAAGAAAAACAAATAAGACATGCCTAAAACACTATATTTGGGTTTCAGCTATAGGACGGGGCTTTGCAACGTCAGTTTTTAGAGCAATAGCGCTCCAAGTTTTGTCTTTGCGAGCCATGAATGGCGCGGCAGCGTGTTTGTCTTCGCCAGCTAGTGCTGTAGCGCGCCAACTATTAGTCCCGCTGTAAAACTCAAGAAAATTTATCAAATTAAATCTCAAACTTATTTGGATTTAATTAATAAATTTTCTCTAATAAATCATATATTTATAAATTACGAAAAGTGTAAATTATATATTGACAAATGTTAATATGAATTTTGTCTATGAATTTTGTGCAACTCGGGATATTTTTAATACACGAATTTTTGTGAGTTTAAATACTCAAAAATTTGTGATTAATATCCTCAAAATGAAATTTCTATCATAATTAATTTTAATATTGTGGTATAAATTAATAAATGATAAAAGTGTTAATTTAAGTAGAAAAGCATGCCATATTTTCTATCATAATTAATTTTAATATTGTGGTATAAATTAATAAACAGTAAAAGTGTTAATTTAAGTAGAAAAGCATGCCATAATCCAAAATAGTGTAAAATGATCTATTACCAGTCATTAAAGTGGTAAAGGATGTTGTGTCCATAATACATCAGTTGATTAAACATAGTAAAGAAAAGACACGCAAAGGAAAAAAGTACACAGTGCAATGTAAGTATAGTGTGTAAGCAAAAACACAGATATATAGATTATGTGTTGCGATTAGAAAAGTTGATTAAGAAGTGAGTCAATATATTCTATACTATTTGAGTGCATATTTCTTTAGTTGTACATTGACAGTATAAGAAAAATATAGTACAATATAAAATTATACTGTGTTAAAAAGTTTATGGGACCCACCTTTGGAACACTCAAAAAAAGGAAACTTAGCCACCTTTCTCCCTTGTTATAGCCGAATCTTACCACGAAAATTAAGCTAACTTTTACCCCAAGTAGATGCTAGGTGGTGACTAAACATGATGAGTCACCAAAGTGGTAAAAAAATCAAAATGTAATTATCTTTTCATGCAAATTGTGAATTAAATGTTTCACTCCTCTCCCTCCATTGTTTTGGCAACCCTGCAGCTTCACTTTGAAAAATTTTTGCGTCAAAAACAACTCAAAGATTCATCTCTCAATCAAGAGTAAAGATCAAGACCAAGTACAAAGTTCAAGACTAGGCAATTCTAGAAGGTAAAATCCAAGATTTTCTCTAAGTATTTTTTTTCTTTAAGTTGAAGGGAACTTGATGAGAGTTTTCTTGCCATGGATTTTCTCTAGGAAGATTGATTAAAATAAAGCTTTGTATAGGTTCACAAGCTCACAAATATTTTGGTAAAAAGCTTAACCTTCTAGTTTCAAATTTGTTGTTGTTTAGTTTTTTTTATCAATTATGGAATGTAATTGCTTAAAATTAGATTATAGCATGTTTAAGAAATTTTATGGCAAAAATATGTGATGTATTTTGTGTATGTCTATGTTGAACGAAGGCTAGGAATTAGGATTTTGTGATTTAAAAAAAAATTAGACTAAAAACTATACAAATTATAAAGTTTAGGTGACTTTGAAAGAAATGAATTTTGACATGTTTTAACATGGTTAATTTTTTAATAAAGATTTAAAAACTTGTACAAAACAACGGGATGTGTACTTTCTATGAACAAGGTTTTATGAAAATTTAAAAGGACTAATTGAAAAAATTTGTTTAAACTCGGTAAATTTAAAAAAATGGAAGAAAACTCCACTGTGTAGTGAAATTTTAGAAAAGTTAAAATACAAAAGTTATAGATCTTGATGAAACTATAAAGAAATAAAAACGGCTTGTCAAAATTCCTTACGGTTTGTGGGATGTAAATTTTATAATTTTTTATTACAAAAATTTCAATAAGAGTTGAAAAGAAAAACGTTTTTAAATTAAAGGAATTTGGATTATGAACTTTAGAGAATTTTAATCCTTACGAAAAATCGAGGCCAATGGTATAAAATAATCATTTTTGTTTTTTGGGGCAAAATCATCGAAATTCTCATAATTTGGGTTAAAATAAAAAAGTTTTGCTAAAAAAGGGTTTTCACTGCAAGAAGAAAATCGACACCTCGATTTCCTACGCCACTGTCAATAAGTGACACTTTGTGAAGAATTAGCAAAAACAAGCCTAAAATTTTTAAAAAGGCCTATTAAAGGTTAAAATAATCCTTACGAAAAATCGAGGCCAATGGTATAAAATAATTGTTTTTGTTTTGGGGGGTAAAATCTTCGAAATTCTCATAATTTGGGTTAAAATAAAAAGTTTTGCTAAAAAAGGGTTTTCACCGCAAAAAGAAAATCGACACGTCGATTTCTTACGCTGTTGTCAATAAGTGGCACTTTGTGAAGAATTAGCAAAAACAGGCCTAAAAATTTTTAAAAGGCCCATCAAGGGCAAAACATTATTTTTAGTAAAACGGCTCGAATAGATCCTAAAATGTCTGAAAGAGAAAAAACACCTTTAGGGAGAATTTTTCAATATTCAGTATGTAATGGTAAGGCATTGTGAATTAAGAGGAGTAAGTTCTATAGTGCTTAGGTTTTAAACCAAGTAATAACCCGAATCAATAATTAACGTTCACATTTTGTATCAACATGTAGTCGATAGCAGTAAGTTGGCTAATGATGATTAATTGTCCAGGCAGCACACTTAGACAGAAAGCTAAGGAACGTGAAACTTGTTAAAGCTATATCAATACTAAGTAAGTTAAAACCCCACCTAAAGTATGGAATAGAGGGTTTTGAAAAAAAAAAACGAGTGTGTTATTTAAAACATCTAGAGAGATGCACTTGTTATGCACTTATTTTTAATCAATAAAACATCACGTATGGTTTGCCAATCTAAATTAATGGACTAGTAAAATGCTTCACCAAATAAGTAAAGAGAGTGTCGTACCAGCTCTTGACTCAAGGGTATTCTTAAGTTATGTTATAGTCTCGGTGTTACGATGACCATATGAGCATATGATACGAACACTTAGACCCTAGTTAAGTTAAGGATATGAAAAGGATAATTATTGATCATTAATAAGTATATGTGGGCTATGTTTAAATTTACTGAACAATAGCTCACCTAATTATTTTAGGCTATAGGAAATTCAACCAAAATACTAGAATAAAATTACTGTTGAGTTGGCAATGATATATGAGAAAATATGTAGGCAAGGGACCACAGGAAAGTCTTTGTAGTTTATGTGTATAAATATATATACAGCGAATTGGAAGTAAGTAGTTTGAAAGAATATTAAGTGTGAGGTGCAATGTAATATAAGTTAAGTATAAAGCCTAAACTCTTTTGGAATATAATGTTGTGATAATTGTGTG
>LNSY01072383.1:0-17620 GCA_002024485.1 Artocarpus camansi
TTCCCTGTGGGATCGACCTCGGACTCATCGAGATTTATTACTTCGACAACCTTATACTTGAGGTTATATCGGACATAACTTTTTGACCCGAACAGTAACACATATTTATGTTTAACTTAATCTTTAAGTTATTGCATTTCTAATATACTAAAAATACTCGAGTGTTACAGTAAGTTCAATAGGCTGATCTACAATTTCGGCTTACCGATCGAACGATAATTTGATTATGTGTTTTCATGCGTTTTTATTTGATATTGATCCATATTTGAATTTTCAAGGCCTTATCTGATAAGGACCATGGGATGACCTCTATAAATAAAGAGTAAGACTCCTAAGTAATTTAGATAAGTTGAGAAATATAAAGTACACACTTTGCCCGTGCGTCATTGAAGATCCCCTAAAGAGCTATTGTTCATAAATCACAAAATGTAGCTTTAGGTATTTCTCAATTAGTTGGAAAGAGAATCATTTGGGAAAAGCTGTACGAGTGTGCCCACACACACACCGGTCATGTATAGAGGATAGTGAAGAAGTCCAGTTGGATGAGGCTCTTTTAGAACGCCCTTCTCTTCATTAATTGCGAGAACTTTTTGGCAAATAAGCTTAGTAAGATCTAGTTAATTTACGCATATAGCATGTCAAACTTGTATTTTGAAAGATACTCTAGTATAAAATTTATAAAATTTCACTACATATAATTTTTCCAACATGTTGGATGTTGAGGAAGTAGATAGGGATTGGTTTTAGCGCCACAATGCTAGAATTTTGAAGCTGTGGCGCTACATCATAAACTTACCCTATTTTTGTAGTCTAAAGAGCTCTGAACTTTCCTGCTTTGACCTTTAACTTTGAAAGTCCATAAATAGGTCATTCTAAGGTAAATTAAGGTGTCACTTTTCATAGTTTATGAGATTAAAAAAATAGATGAAAGAGAAGCTCAGGTAATAACTAAAGAAGAATTATTTGCTTAGATAAACTTTTGCCATAATAGTTCTTCTTTTTCTTCCTTCCTTCTTTTCTTTTCTTTTTTATGTTCTAAATTTAGCTTTTATTTGTGGTTGAGGGTGATTTAAAAAACCCTATATATTTAATTGATTGTTAGAATTATTATCTGATTTGCTAATTGAGATCATTTATTTATTTTATTATAACTGTTTATGATTATTTTCTTGTTTTATTTAGGTGCGTAACTGAATAGGACTTGAAAATTATCTATTGCTAGATTGAAATACTTGATTTGTAGTTGTCTTGTTATTCTAACCATATGTAGTGAATTGTGGTAGGTAGTTATGGTCAACTTTTCATATGATTGTATATAAAACAAAACCTAGATTGAATGAATTGAGCTTGGGTGATTAACCTATCTTTCTGATCTTAATACTTCTAGTCAAGTGAATCTAAAAAGCTTGTTCTAAGTTATTTAATGGAATGAGATTAAATAAAGAGCTAGTTTTATTGAACGAAATTATAAGAAAAAATTAGAATAGCAGAGCATGTTATTATCTATAGTTGGTAGTTTCAAAAGAGAATAGAGAATAATTTTTAAGATTTAATTTTATAGCTATTGTTTAGTAGTGGAGAATGATCCTTTAACTGACTTTACTTTCATTGTTATGCATTTATATATTTTCAATAGTATAAAGCAAGGAAGGAGAGAGTAAAGTCAGTTAACGAGAATAGTGGAACTGACCACAGAAAGGAAGGAGAGAGATATGGAAAGACAAAAGAGTTGAAAGCATTTTTTGTTTTTTGATAGTGATGTAAATCTATTTTATCAAGTTATGCTATTTACTATATTTCCTAAAACATTATTCTATTATTTTCTTATCCAAAAAAAAAAAACTATTTTCACATCCTCTCACAACAAAACTCTTTGCATGGGCTCTTAGTCAAATATCATTATGCTCACTTTTTTAATGGGCTTTAGGTTTTTTTGCCCAATGGGCTTTTAGAGAGAATTTTTCTTTAGAAGAAAGAAGGAAATAACACATTTAAAAAAGACAGTATATAACAAAATTTATGCACTCTTAAATTACCCCAAAATTTTTTACTATCCTTTTCAAAGTGAGAGAAATAATGCCGTCACACCATAAGCAACAAAGCTCCATCGCATCTCCTCCAAGAAAATTTGTAACAGGAGATGCTTGCTGTGTAGACATCAACAACACTCTTTTGTTGCAGCAGAGAGGATCCTTATTTCTAGGCCTTGGCCGGTTGTCGGCAGCGGTCATTGTCAAGAGGTTCTGGTGCCTAATGGCAGACAAGGAAAGAGAAAAGTGGGAGAGAGGGAGAGGTATATTAGAGATTTTGAGTGGAAAAAATCTTCGGTTTTTTTTCCTAATTTTAAAAATATGTTATTTGCTTCAATAAGTTTATAAAAAATATTAGATGTTGCAATTTCTCTTTTTCTTTAGGACAAGGAGAGGAATAGGCTAACATAAAAAAGGGACAAAAATTAATAGGCTAAATCTGACTTTCTGAAATAGGCAACTTGTTGTGTATCCGAATTCACTAAATAGGTAATTTACATAAATATCTATGGATTAACTATTTAAATCCAGACCCAGCTTTTCCTCCTCTCTCTTGCTTTCTTTTTCTCACAATTCCTTCCTACTTTTTTTCCTTCCCCTGCTTTCTTTCTCTCTTTTTGAGAATGGAGTTGTGCTTCAATGTGTAAAAATATCTCATCCTAATTTGAAAACACATATATGCACAGATTTTATTTATGTGTGTGCTCGTAATATTTTAAATTAATGATCATATAGTATTGCAGGTCTTCTTTGTTGTGGGAAAGGTCGTAGAAGGAATGAAAAGCATCAGTAAAGGGCAACCTCAATTCATAGAAAAAAAATTAAAAGAGAATTATATGACTTTAATCATGTAAATAGATTTTTATTTGTCACAATTGCTGCAAATCCTAAACTTTGCACAGTTCAAGTGCATAACCTAGATGGTAGATCACGATGGCCACTCGTCAATGGAAGATCACGACGGTGATGCATCAACCAAAGATCATGTTAGATGGACAAAACTTGTCTAATAAATAATCTATCAAACCTCATCAAGATAGTCACTTATGAATGAAACAATTAAACAGTAGAAAAAGTAAAAGTAAGAACACAAGAATTTAAAATGGCTCACATTAATTGAAGATTATGTCCATTATAGATTATCTTAAGTGATAGGGCTTCATTATGAGGAAGAAATATACAAAAAGCTTGCACTAAGAATTGAAATTAGGCTGCTTTTTAAAACTGGCCTCTGTTTATAGCTTTTAGGGGTCTACTATAGTCTTATACTTTAGGCCTAGTTTAAATTTAAATACATGACAAACATTGCTTTTATTGGCTAAATGACATTATCATGATCTTTTATAAGACTCATACCTTTTGAATATTATTAATCGATAGATCATACAAATTGACTGTTTATTCTTCGTGAGTATCATCTGTTAGTGGACTTCTAGAATACACTAAGTGTATATGGGTTATGCCTTTTTGAGCCCAAGACCCAACTTGAATCTAACTCGATGACTCAGACAACATTTATCTCCTAGCTTGGGGTACTTATTAGGTGGGTGTTAAGAAAAGTGGTGTAAACTACTTTTATTATAACATGTAAGAGCTTTTTATTATAATAAATTTTTTATTGTTATTGTAAGATATAAAAATTTTACATTATTTATAATTAAAATTATAGTAGAACTTAATGGTTTCATTACACCCAGACACCCTAAATAGGTTATCTTAGAAGGAATGAAAAGTGCCTCTAGCTCGTTGAAAGGGTTATCCCTGGTCAATATCTTGTTGAGGATGTTTCCTGGGCTTACGAAATTTATTGATGATCTTGGAGCTAAGACGTCACCTCGACTTTTAGGCTGTTATATCATAGATGTCAACAATCACGTCGTGCGTTAGGGAGATGAATCTGAACCTTTAATTTGAGGAAGTGTTTTCCCGCGCAAATCTTGGTACTTGGATGAGCATCTCTACTTCCACTGTTCGATCAATTTCCCTACAGAGGGTATGGCTGATAACCGATGTGGCTCTTGCTTATAAATACCCCTAAATTAACTTTCTTTTTTCACAATTTCCCTAAAATGAAATCTTACCCAAATCTTCTTCTAACCCTTCTGAAATCTCTGTTGCCCATTTCAACAATTTTCCTAAATCAAATTCCTTCTAGCAATCTTGCGGTGACTTGGTGTGGGCCTTCAAAGTTCTTTATAGAGCTCCTGTGAATTTTTCACTTAGGACTTCACTCGAGAAGGTAACTTTGCCTTTCCTTGAATTCAATTGCTCATTTCGATTCGATTTAGGCATGTTTTCAGGTTTGAAAATCTTGATTTTAGTCCATTGATGAAGTCTATTTGCCCATTCATATTTTAAGATCGACTTTGGCATTTTTTTCATTCTAAACTTCCTTTAGCTTTTTAGGACTAGTATGAACTTGGTGGTTTTGCTCATATGTAGTACCCTAGGCGTTATAACCCTTAGCTCTCAAACTTTCAAACTTTCATTCTCAGCTGTTAGGACTTAAAAATTCTATGTCTTGATCCAAATGACCCACCAGGCACTTTGGGAGGAACCCCAATGCTTGACCTCGAAGTGAATATTGTTGAGGAAGCATAGCTTAGTGTCAAATGTTAGAAGGGTCTTTGGAAGGCAGCTCGGGCACCAATAGAGCTCGAGGACATCATGAGGCAAATAGAAGAATCAAGAGGAGCCCAACTCAGTGGATAGCAACATTTCTAAGCGGACAAACTCTGATATATCAAGAGGAAGTTTGCTTGAAGGCATTCAATTGAGTACATAGAATGACATGTCGGTACCACTCATGGACACCAAGGAGGAATATCAGCATCCACTTACCTCTAGTATGCAGCTAGATTTAAATCCAAAGCATGCCATAGGATTGTCTATAAAAAATTTATTGAGTCTTTCTCCTTTTCGAGTCTTAGTTATATCATGAGAGGGCTTAACAATAGAGCATCTGATCTACCAAAGTGCACCATGACAATCTATACCAACACACTATCTTGTGGTGTTTTTCTTTCCTATCCTCTTTTTTGTGAAAAGATCTTTTATGCGCTAGGCATTGCCCCTCCTCAATTGAACCCAAACAGGTGAAGAATCTTGTTAGAAGCATACATGGAAAGTTCATTGAAAGACAGTGCTGATCGTGCTTGAGTTTTTATATATGTTTATGATCAAGGCAATTCCCAATCAACATGACTTCTTTTACCTTGGGGCATATTTGAAGACTGGTAAGCTTATTACAGGCAAGCCGAGTTCTACTTATGGGTGGAAAGCGTCATTCATCTTCATGCACTAGATCGAAAAAGGGGTTCCTGTCAGGCGTCACTTTGCTTATCAACGTGTATAACCGACTTGATCGTTGTTCCACTTCATATTATATAACCAAGGTTGATCTTTTGTTTTCTTTCTATAGACATTTCACCCTCCTGCCTAGCCTTGAACGAGGACGAGTTAAGGCACATAGAAGCAGATATGATCCTACCAATCTCTATCTAACAGCTACAATCTCTTAGTAGTCTAGCTGTGCCCTTGTTCATCATAGCCAAGATAAATATTGGTTATTAGACAGTTCCTTACGAGTAAACTCCTATAATGAATCTTAGTAGTGGGGAAGAAGAGCAAGAACGTATTAGTAGCAACTATACTATGAACGGTTTTATAAGAATTTTGTTAAATATAAAAGACTGACATGATTTCCTTTGTTGATTGTAGATATGATTTCAAAGTACGCTAGGTGATGAGGTCTAATGCCACCTTATAGGGCACCGAGCAAAAAAAAGGTTTGCCAAGACACTCCGAGGTCTAGCCACACTTAAGGTGGTCATCATAAAGACGACTCCTCATTGCATGGTGGATGCTTTGATACCCTTCCTTCAACTCTAATTGTGGCAATTCCTTCAGTGTAGATGTCAGTTATCCGAAAGTTGTTCAAGAACAAGCAAGCCCAAGTGGTGTCCATCATGTACTCCAACAATCAAGCAGCAATTATCTCTCGCTATCCACCCTAGATGAGCTTTGTGATGGAGACCAACAGAGAAGACTATAGCAAGGCCGAGTAGGTTGACCTTTACGCTTCTTTAGTCTTTCAAAAGGAGAAGGCAGATACCGCAGCTCTTAACCTCCATAATCTAGATGTGGCATAGGAGAAGCTAGGAAAAAAATGAAGGAGAAAAATAGCACTGAGGAGCTTCTTGCTGGTGCTGAGGTGAGGATTAGGAATCTTGAGGCCTAGTTATACAGCAATGAGGAGGATCTACAAAGGGATGTGACAAGCCCGAGCTTAGGCCATCGAGGAATTCAAAAACGTCGTTTGAGATGAATAAAATCAAAGACGGCTCCTTTGACGAGGGGATCGAGTTGGTGATTGCCACCTTTCAAGAAAAGTTCCCCAACCTCGCCCTTATTGTTTTAACGACCCTCGTAGAAGAAGTGCCAGAGGAGGCCACCAAGACGACTATTGCCGCTAGAGGAGGAAAGGGAGTTTAGCCCTGCTTCTTTTTAGTTGTTTTACTTATTTTTTATAATGGCTATAAAGCCAAAACTTATGGGGCCTTGAGCCTAAACTTTGTGTTTATTTTAGTTGTTTGTACAGTTAATTTCCATTTTCCTGCAAAACAAAAGCATGTTACTTAAATTTTTAAGTGTAAGTGCCTGATTAGATTGATAACCAGGACTAATTATACCTACATCTTATCTGGCTAGGCTTTAAAGTGTAAACAACCAAGCTAACTTCATAACTAGGCTAATTTAATAACTGAGTTAGTAGCCGTTAGGTTTTTGATTTATAATAGGAACTGGTTTAAACACGAGTGTAAATAACTAGGCTAACCAACCTAGCCAATTCTAATATTGGCCGAGTTGACCACATCTTCGGTCTTGATTTATCACAAGTGTGAATAGCCTAGCTTATCCTTCTGTTTGACCTTTATTATGCAAATATCTCTACCAAGGCTTCTATGCCTTAGTTAATTATAGTGTCAATAACCGAGATAGGCTTGTAGCTTAGCTCATAAAGCTCTATGGTTTGGCGGAGCTAATACTGAGCTCTTATGGCCTTTACCATTTGAGGTGGCACTCTGTGCACCGAGTTGCCTCCATGTCCTAGGCTGAGCACTGTGGCTTACAAAACATTTTGGCTTTTGCTGTCTTATGTGATAGCTTAGAAAACATTTATGGAAAGATAAACTGGATAAAATAGCCTACTAGTGATACATTCTGAGATGAGCTACGTTCCATGAGTGGTTTATAGCCTAGCCTAATAAATATTCAAGATGGCATGCTCTAGGCCTAACAATTGATCAAACTCGGCATGGCCTTTCCCATGTCGATCCCAAAGGTCTTGTATTTTTCTATTTAGTGTTCTGGGCTACTCATCTCAAGATTAGATCGCCAACCGAGAAGCTTCTCTCTTTGACCTTTTTTATTGTAGTACCACGCTACTCTTTGCTGATATGTCACCTACTTGATCTGTGCCTTTAGTCGTTTTTCTTCTAAGCGGTCGAGCTCTTTGTTTATGAGTTTACAGTCCACGACTTCGTTATAGCTGAGAACTCGGCTACTTAGAGTTATAATTTTGATCGGTAGGATAGCTTCCATGCCATATGCCATTGAAAACGATGTTTCCCTAGTAGATGTTTTTGCTATTGTCCAATATGCCCATAGCACCTTTGGTAACTCTTCAACCCATGCCCTTTAAGCTGATTGGGTTTCTTCTTGATGGTGTACTTTGGGACTTTGTTGACTACCTTAACTTGACCATTACTCCATGGGTAGACTGGTGCAGAAAAATTCTTGTTAATACTGAGCTGGTCATAGAACTCTCTACTTGGCATTGTCAAACACTAAGTTGTTAGGAATGCTGAACCTACACATGATATTGTTCTAAATAGAGCTTGTACATTTTGCCTTGGGTGATAGTCGTCAATGGCTCAGCTTTTGCCCACTTAATGTAGTAATCAACAGCTACAATGGTGTACTTATATCCTCAGGGAGCAACATGTAGCGGTCTGATGAATCCTTCATTAAGTAAAGGGCTAAAGGCTAATCGCCGACGTGAAGGGGGGCTCTGCTGGTGCTCTTGGCATAGCGGCAAAATCTTAACATTTCTCACACTTCTTTGCAAATTCCATTGCCACTTTCTTCAATGTTGGCCAATATACCCTTCCTAGAGGACTTTATGGGCTAATGATTGCCACCAATATGATTCCTGTAGACTCCCTTATGACTTTTTTTTACAACATTCTAGGCCTCTTATTTTTCTAAGCGTCTGAGTAGCGGTATAGAATTTCCTTATTGATACAAAACGTCATCGTGTATCAGGCTCTGTATAGATCTATACTTCAAGCTTTTTTCTTCATCTTAGTCATTGAGTAGCTTTCTATTTTTTTATAGTTATAGATTGGAGACATCCAACTATTAGGTGTGATGATATGAAGGACATAGTCCATCTCTTGCTATTAAATTGTAGGCTATTCTAAGAGTGCAAGTGTTATGACTTTAAGTAACTTGGAGTCCTTAATGGTGGCAAGTGTGGCTAGTGCATTAGCATTGTTCTTATCAACTCGTGGTATTTTAATGAACTCGTGGCGTTTAAATTTCTTCAGTTCGTCCTCTACCTTATTCAGGTAAGCAGCCATTCACTCTCCCTCAGCTTCGTCCTCTCTGTTAATTTGACTTACCACGACTTGTGAATCGCTATAAATAGCAATAGGGCTTACTCCCATGTGTTGAACAAGCTATAACCTGATAAGAATGACTTCATATTTGGCTTTATTATTAGGCACCTTGAATTTGAATTCTAATTAGTATGATTCCTGCTCTACCCCCATGCCACGTATATTTTCAACATTAGGGATTCTTGTTCCAGCCCTACATCCATCTCTTCTATGTCTAGTCAGGCCATGAATTCTGCCACAAAATCTGCTAATGATTGGGCTTTGATCGATTTTCTTGGTACATAGTTGATGTTAAATCTGCTTAGCTCTACCGCCCACTTTAGTAGCCGACCTAACATATCTAGTTTTTGGAGCACTTTTGTAAGGACATCAATAGTGTATTCTTGGAAATAGCGAGGCAATTTCCTTATCATCATCATCGAGGTTAGGACAAGCTTTTCCATGTTAAAATACCTTGTTTTGGCATTTAAAAGTTGTTTGCTAGTATATTCGATAGGTAACTGACAAGCTTACAACATGTTCTGAGAAACCAAGTACGTGAAAAGATTTTCTCCATGTAATGCCTTCGATAGTACCGATGCTTGCCCAAGATAACACTTGAGTTGTTGGAAAGCTTCGTAACGCTTTTAAGTTCCTTCAAAGGCCTTTGCTCCCATGAGTGTATTGAAGAAAGGGATGATTTTATCTGTGGCCTGGGATACAAAATAGTTCAAGGCAGCAACATTTTCCGTTGAGCTTTTATACATCTTTTGACTTTTTAGGGATTCCATATCATTGAGTGCCTTGATCTTCTTAAGATTTGCTTCAATACTACATTGATTCACCACAAAGCCGAGGAATTTCCCTAAGGCTACCTCGAAGGCACACTTCTGTGGATTTAATTTCTTGTTGTACTTGTGAAAGATCTTGAATGCTTCTTTGAGGTCGGTTGTGTATGTGTAAGCTCTCTTATTTTTAATGAGCATGTCATCGACATAAACTTCTATGTTCTTACCGATCAGCTTCTCAAATATCTTGTTCATCAGTCTTTGATAGATGGCTCCTATGTTTTTTGGACCAAAAAGCATGACTACTTAGCAATATAGTCCTCAGTCAGAGACAAAGATGTTGGGATCCTTGTCAGGTCCATACATTGAGATCTGGTTGTATACATAGTATGCATCCGCAAAGCTCATCAAGTTATGCCCTACTGTAGCATCTACCAATTGGTCTATCCTAGGCAAACAAAAGTTGTCCTTACGGCAGGCCTTATTAAGGTCAGTAAAGTCCACAAACGTTCTCCACTTGCCATTTGGGTTTTTAACTAGGATCGGATTTACTACCAAGTCAGGAAATGGGCTTTGCGTATGGCTTTATTCTTAATGAGCTTATTTACCTCTTCCTTTAGGGCTTGATATTTTTTGCATTTAAAGGCCTCCTCTTTTGTCGCTTTAGGGGGTTTTGGGATCAATATTTTATGTTGTGACATATGACTGAGAAGGAAATACCAACGATATCTTTGTGTTTCCAAGCAAAAACATCTAGATTTTCTTTTGAAAGGTGATCATATCAGTTCGTTACTAACGTGTGAGCCCAATGCCTAGCTTTAGCATCTTACTGGGGTCTAAGTTACCTACCATGACCTTCTCCAGGTCTTCCACGTATTTGGCTGCAGTGATCTCATCATCAAGTCGTGGCTCTATGTCCATGTCCTCCTTGGTCGGTGCTCGATCCACCAACATCATTGCATGGCTTAGGAACTCGTAATCTCTAATAGCATCAAAGTACGTAGTTTGAGCATCATATTGATTTCCTCACATCTCACCGACCCGGTTCTCAATAGGGAGTTTTATCACTTGGTAATAGATAGATGTAATGGCTTTGAGTGCCCGACGATTGGTCTTCCTATGACAACGTTGTATTGTGCTCCTCCCCTAACAACTATAAAATTCAACATTACTGTCAGTTTTTGGTCGAGCGCCAATAATCACAAGTAGGGTGATCATTTCTTTGGGTATTGTACTATCACTTGTGAAACCATAGAGTGGTTGAGAGTAAGGGGGAAGTTGTGAGCTTGGTATATTCAACTTGTCAAGCGTCATTGTATAGATAATATCCACTGAGCTTTCATTGTCAACAAAGACTTGGTAAACTTCATGATTCTCGATCATGGCTACGACTACAAGCATTTCATTAAGGGGAAAGTGCACGGTTTAGCATCTTTTTCTAAAAAAGTCATCTCCATGCTAGTTTTTCCTAGAGTTTCACATGATCTCTTGTCAACTTTGGAATGGTCTACTTTGGCTTCCTAGGCATAGTTCTTCTATGCTCGTCGTGAACTCCCACCGATGTAAGGACCACCATGAGTCATTCTTATGACAGGGGGTTGATTATTCCCTTGGGGGACCGGGTTATTTTGGTCAGCCCATACCCCATCAAGGCGATTTTCCCTGACGTACTTCCACAAGGAACCCCTCTTGATGAGATCTTCTATGTCATCCTTTAGGTCAATACACTAGCAAGTGTTATGAACTCCCCATGGGATATGTGGTGTTTATTCTGTTTTCTCTTTGTAGGTCTTTCCTTATTAGAATTGGCCTTCTTTGAATATTGTGCTTTTCTATCTGGTTGTAAATTTCTTTGATATTTGTATTGAGTTTAGTATATATCTCATACGTTTGGTACGGATGTCTCAGTCTTTTATTTGCCTAGGCCAAGGCCTATGTTGTCTACGTGGCAGGTGCGACTGGGGTGCTGCTGATGTAGGTACTAGCAAAAGATAATAGTTATTGGTGTTTTGATTATTATTTTGATTTCCACCATTCCTATTTTTCCTCTTCTTGTTATTCTTCACTCCATTCTGATTATGTGCCTGCTTATGTTGGCTACTAAACAGTTGTTGTTGCTAGTGAGGAAGGACAATATGGTGTGCCTACAACTGTTGATGACAAAGCTGCCTCTTCAGCATTTATGTATTTCTGTGCCTAAGCCAAAGACTCGTGCCATGTCAATGATGGGCTCTTATCTAACGAGAACTTAAAGCGCCCTATTGCAGGCAACCAAGGATAGTGGTTAAAGCTACGTCTTTTGAGCAATTCTCCAACGGCACCATTTCCCCAATAAAATGGTCAACAAATGATTTTAGAGACTCGGTAGATCCTTACTTTATAGCTTGAAGTCTCTCTTGAGGTGTTTGTTGAAGTTGTCTTCCTATAAATTGCATGATGAAGGCTTTATATAGTTCTCTTAAGCAAGTGATGCTTCTTGGCCTTAAATTTCTAAACCAAGGCCTAGCCAGTCCAATCAGTGTTACATTAAAAGCACGACACTTAATATCATCCATGGCCCTGTGTAACTTCATATAAGAATTAACCAGTTGAGCACTTGCCATCAAAACGAGGGACATTTGGGAGCTTAAGTTTTGGTGGTAAAGGTTCAACCATCACTTCATCAGTGGATAGGTGTCCATTGGGTTATCAAAATTAAGCACTGAGTAACGCTGCATTACCTCGCACCTATTCACTTGTTCTACTAGTCTAAGATGTTCTTGGAGGGTAACTACTGACTTTTTAGTGTCTTGGCTATTGGCCTGACATGCTTGGATCTAGTTTTTAAGGTCACCTTGTCTTTGTGCCCTATTTCTCCTATTGTCTATTGAGGCGTTATGAGCATTCTATCTCGGGGATGTTGGTGGTAGTCCTTCACGACCTTGATTGTTCTTGCCTACTTCTTCTTGGGCCGCCTGATGCCTCTATGCTCTTCTTCGTCTGCTTCCCTAAGAGCCTGATGCCCAAGCTATTTGTAAATTAGCATTTTTAGAATCTCCCGTCCCCTCATAAAGGTTTACATTGTTTTCCTATGCAGGTGGTGGATTGTTATTTGCAGGATGAGTGAGATTGTTCAAAGTGTTCAAATATGTTGAATTGCCCATATGATATTATTGTAATTTTGGGGGGTTCCAATTTGACTCTCTAGATCTAGATTTGGGTTCAGAGGAGCATCTTCAAGTGGTGGCATCCGATTCTGATTGTCCGTAAGAGGAGGAGATGGTAAGTCATCTTCCACCTGTGGTAGCAGCATTATTACCATCATTCTGGCCGTGACAACTGTTACCATTGTTTTGATTTTGGTTGTTAATCTCATTGCATGTTCTTGCCATTAAGATTGTCAAGAGATTTTTTCTTTGAAAAAAAGGCTAGAGAATCCTTTAGGGCTCTCATTCTAATGTTAATTGTTGATAGGCAAAACTCGTCTAACAAATAATTTCTCAAACTTTACTAAGTGAAAAAAAAAAACAATAGAAGAAATAAAAACATAAACACAAGAATTTAGAGTGGTTCACTTTGATTGAAAGCTGCATCTACTATGGGTTTTCTCATGCAATAGGGTTTCACTATCATGAAATAAGTATACAAAAGGCTTGTGCCAAGAATTGGATTTAGGCTACTCTCTAGAGTTGGGCTTTACTTATAGCTTTTAGAGGTCAACCACAGCCTTACCTATTAAGCCTAGTTTAAATTTAAATACATGATTATCACTTCTCTTATTGGCTAAATGACGTCACCGTGTTATCTTATAGTACGCATCTCTTTTGAGTATTATTAATTTGATAGATCATGATCATATTGAGTGTTTATCGCCAACTTGAAGATTTTTAAATTAAATATGTATGTAAATTAACTATTTTACCTTTCTTGGGTATCATCTGATAGCAGGCTTCTAGAACACACCGAGTTTATATGGGCCAAGATTCTCCTCGAGCCTCCCTAAGCCCAATAACTAACTCAGTCCAACTCAATGACCCCATAACAGATCGCAATGACGACTCATCAACGAGATCATAACAGCGACTCATGCAAAAGCTCGACAACCGAGTAGATCTATTACCATCATTGTGAGTTCAAGATGCAGCAAGCTAGAATGTTGTCGATGGAGGTGATGGACAGAGAGAAAAGGAGAGAGGAGAAGGAAGGCGAGGCCAATAGAGAGAAATGCGGCAAAGAGAGAGTTTGAGAAGAAAAAAGGGAAAAAATAAGAATTAACATGTTGTAAGGGTAAATTTTGAAATAAAAAGATTAAAAAATAGAAATGGCCTATTATTTTCCAATCTTGAAAAATATGATATTTATTTCCAAAAGTTCCACCCCTTGACCTATTTACTACAATCTGCATTTTCGTTTATGAAATTATAGCAACTAAGTTTTTTTTTTAAATAATACATTAATGAAGCATATTTACAAGGTAATAATACTTTAAAAATAAGTCACCATAAATATCTTATTTATCATATATATACTTAAATTATGTAATTTATCTTAAATATTTTTAGTAAAATGCTATTCAGCACTTTCACTCTTGTTCTTTCTTTCTTTCTTTCTTTCTTCTTTTTTTTTTTTTTTGAATCTTTGGTGTTACCGATGAAAGCAACCATATATTAATATTCTAGGTTAATTATTTAGTGTTTAATTATTTTTAGTTCATTATATTTTATTATTTTAGGATTAGGTCATTATATTTTATTAATAAATTTCTTGACAATTGTCCTTGCATTAGTTTTCGGTATTCATTAAAAATAGCAAAGCTTATGCTTACTCTAGTGATTGATGCCTATTTCTATAACATTTTATGTGAAACAATAAGTTATTAAGAGTTCAGATGAAGGATGTGTTTCGTTGAGTGGTGGGAACTGCGGTTTCCACCATAAACTCAGTTATGAATAGTGTAAAGTTTTTATATGCTACAATAACAATAAAAAAAATTATTACAGTGTAAAGCTCTCACAAGCTACAGTAAAATAGTCTAACTATTGGTTCCCACAACTTTTTCAAACACACTACAAGTGTCCTCTATTTCCAGTCTCAAATGCTGTCCCCCACTTAAATATTGACAACCGCACTCGCTGCAACTTTATTCAACGCAGCAGCCTCTAATACCTCCCCAAGTGACCGGTGGATTTCGTATATATCTATTTACGACCACCACATGTTCTTTTAAGTCAAGCTTATAACAAGATTTTCATCCCGGTTTTTATATCACTACGCCTCTAGCGCCACCGATTGACGACGAGAAAAACAACGTTGGTTGGGGAGATTACATTATTTACTTTCATTCTTGCCTATTAGATGATTAGGCTACATTTTTTCATACGATGTTTTAAGTAATCATTTCTTTATTGAATTAGTATGTACTGATTATAATTTAATTAGATTATTAATTTCATTGTTAATATAAATTGTGACAGTATTAAAAATTAACAGAATCGGATAATAATTTTGTTTATTTGTAATTACATAGTATTAGTTTAGCTTTAACAATATTAACTCTAAATTTACTCAAATTTTTATTTCAATTTTTTCAAAAATAAGATGATATGATTTAATTAAAAAACTAAAAAAAATCATGTTATCAATAAATTCCAAATCAAAAAGGCTTTTTTAGTATGCAAAATTATAGTTGCTAAAGATTAGACGTCAACGATATGGCAATGACAAATTCAATAAATAAGTCATCGTTAAATCTAATTCTAAGAGAATTATATAGTTTGTTTGGGAGAATGATGGGAACCAGTGGTTAGAACCATTTTATTGTAGCTTGTGAGAGCCTTACACTGTAGTAATTCTTTTTATTGTTACCGTAACATATGAGAGCTTTACACTATTTATAACTGAGTTTGTGGTAGAAATCGCAGTTCCCACCACTTAGACAAACATAGCAATAGTGTTTAAAAAAATAGTTAAAACTTTAAAGTTACAAACGCGTATTGTAATATATAAAAATTTTATAAGATAGTAAATTTTTATACTATTTATAATTATACAATTTCAAAGACCCTAGTTATTAGGGAAATTGCAACTATTAAGTCAAAATAATAGAATAATAAAAATTATTTCCCCAAAATTTCAATAACTTTAAAAAATAGACCAAATTTTTATAAATTAATATTACTTTTAAGTAAAATTACAAAGTTGTCCTCATCTTCTTCGTCTCCCTCAACAAACCCTAGCATACATTCCCTCTGCCCTCTCTCCTCTCTTTCCACTCTCCCTCTCTCTACCTCTTCTATCTCTAAGCTCCAATGACGACTCTGGCAACAACCCTACTCCCTGTACGGCTCCGGTGACTTCTTCCCTCGTGACTCTGACAGTGACACTTTTCCTAGTGCGATTCTAGCACTTGCTGCCTACGCTACTCGGGCAACGAAGCTGCTCCCACACAACTTTAAGTGTCCGGTTCCCACATGAATCTACCAATAACGTGGGCTTGTGAACACGGCGGCAGGGGCTGCTCTTCTCTCTCTCTCCTTGACTTTCTCCCTTTCTCGCTCCATGACTTTCTCTATTTTCGTCACAAATCCACTGCCCTCATCGCCCGTCATGGAGAGAGAGAATGTAGTCAACAAATTGCCAACAGCTAGAAGTAACAAAACCGCGACTCCATTAGCGCCTGCAAAGAGAAATCACAACCATCATTTGTGAAGGAAATCGCAACCTCGATTGCTATTGCAAAGTTGATTCCCACACAAATTGCCCTTGATTTCTTGGCGACCTCCGACTCATCTCCTCACCTATTGTTACATCATCTTTTCCTATCTCTCGTTGGAGATGACCGCGAGTTCTACTCTTTGCAAATCAAGGTACACAAATCCGTTGTGTGTTGAAGGGCTTTGTTGCGACAATGACAATCTTTGCCAGTGGTCGGAGGTTCTTAAGCTCGTCGTTTAGTTGTGGACTTACCTCACTTGGACCGGAGGACCTCTTTTTCTCCGACTGATGTTTCTTTGCTATGGTGGCTACTGTTGGAGGTTCATGGGATTGATTTGGGAGTTAGGGTTAAGATTAGGGTTTTCATATTATTGATATTTAAATTGGGGGAATTTTTATAATTTACCTATTAATATACATGTATTTATTTGTTTTTGTCTATTTATTAACTTTATTTTAACTTTGGCTTATTAATTTTTATTCTCCTATAAATATGATATATTTACCGCATTCTCCTAAATTATTGTTGAATTATATGTGATACTTTTTAGCGACGAGTATTGTTTGTTGCAAGCGTCATTACTAGTTAGCTTTCAAGTTTTTCGTCACAACGTGATATAATGTCACTAAAAAGCCTTTAGCAGATTTTTTTGACGGGGACATTCAAAAACTTGTTTGTTTGTGTTAGTGGGTGATTTCTTTTGGATAATACCGCAACCTTCACTGGGTTAGAATCACCATTATTGAAAGCTAGACTAAGGCGACCCACGACGGCTGAAAAGTTGCTAGTTGCAGTGTTAGTCGGCGGTTCTTTTAGATAAACACCACAGCTGGATTAGAACTAATATTATTGACATCTACACTGAGGCGACCCACGGTGGCCTCACCTTTTCGAATCGATATTTAGTGAAAAGCTGCCTAATTACTGACTTTTTCATCGATTTTTTAAATGGACTTTTCATTGATTTAAAATAATTTGTTTTTGACCCATTAAAATAAAAAATCAACTTTTAAACGTGTTTGGAAGAACAAACAAAATGTACTTCTAACTTTTGTTAGTATTTTCAGGACATAGCATCTTCTTGGTGCTTATAAAAAACACATCTTGTTGGTGTTTATGAATAATTTCTTTATTTACCTTTTTATTTTTAAATAACAAAAACACATTTATATTCTTGTATTATGTTTTTATAACAAAGCTTTTGACTTATTCAATCAAACAAAACATGTTCAAAAGTTTTTTTCAAATCAAAAAATTCTTTTCCCACGATCTAAATACCATTTAAAAGGTTTCATATTATGTTCTTTTAATAAGCAACTCCATAAGCTAATCCCAAACGGCCTTCAATAACCAATACCACGCCTGCATACTTTTATAATCTCAACTTGCAGCAATTATGACCTTGAATAAGTCAGTCGTTGAGACTTTTTTTTTTTTTTTCCTTTT
>LNSY01073858.1:0-10520 GCA_002024485.1 Artocarpus camansi
TATATGAATCTTTTCTTTATTACATGATAAGAATGTGATTAGATATATTAAATTTCAAAAATTATTTGTCAATTTTGTGTAATCAGGGACTGAGGCTGCCAAAAACAAAAGTTCAAAGACTAGAATAAAAAGTTCAAAGAGTAAATTGTCATTAAGTTAACGGGAAGGAATTAATAGTACTAACTATTTATCCATAACAACTTTTGATATGTATGATACAAGTATTAAGTTGCGATTGAAGTTTTAATAACATAAATTATAAATAAAAGAATGAGTAGAAGAAAATTAATTTAAAGATTCAAAAAGATAAAGGTTGCAAAAATAAACTTTGAAGATATAGATTTATTTTATTCTAGTCTTCGACATTTATTTTTGGGCTAACTATCTTAATATTCATTAGGGTAATTCATGTAAATGCTATTTGTTTAAGACAATTTTTATTTGCCATAAAATGTGAAAAATTCTTATGCCATAAACTTAGTGCATGTCCTTTTAAAACATGTTGCTTGTGCCACCAGGACATATTGTATCCCTCTGGGATATGTGGCTTGTCTTTCTAGGACATTTTGCGTGTCCCATTGGGATATTGCAAGACCCGTAGGACATGTTGCATATCTTACTAGGACATTTTATTCACTGTTGTCTCTCTCTTTCTCTCTCCCTTCATCGCCTTCGCCTCGTCTTCAGCAAAAGTGACATCACCGGTGGCAAAAAAAAGGCCAAAGAAAATTAAATGAAAACGTTTCTCCAAAACTTTTATTGCTATCCTTTTTGCATGATTAGGGTACGAGTGGTTGCACATCATTCAGTATTTTCACAGGTAACCTCTCCTTTCAACTACTTGAGAAAACCAAGGGCTAAAGTTTGAGATGTTAAATAATAGCTCTATAGGAGTTTCAAAGTCTTCCCAACAAAATACTCTTTAATTTTTCAAGTGATCTAAAAAATAATATATATATATATATATATATTGTTCCCTTTATATAATGGTCAAATTGGGGCAGTCCTTATCAGATTCAGCTTCAAAATTCAAGTTTGAGTCAACTTTCGAAGTGGATGTGTAAAGCACACGAATTGAAAATGTTGTAGGATCTGGTCAACTTGCGTACACTATGTCTGGTTAACTAACCTACACTATGTCCGGTTGACCTGACTGACGTGGTAGAGATTTTCACGCATTTTTCCATCTCTTTAGTGTTATCTTCACTCATAAGTGCCAAAGATAAGTCATATTAGAGTGGAAAGTTTTAAGTCTCATTTATCTCAGTATTCAATAGTGAGTCCATCTTAGATTTGATAAAATAAAGGCTATTTTGCATTCATCCATTATAAATAAAAGATTTGTTTTTATTAATCACATCTTTATTATTAAAAAATTGAATAAAAATCCTTAAAAAAACTAGCAACAGAATTTAAATTCCTTTTATGTTTAGGAATATAAATACAATCTCTCAAAACTAAACTCCTATAACTATCAAAATAAAGATGGACATCTCTCACTGCTTCAGCCAACACTAAAGATCCATCGCCTATCTACAACATGAATTGCTCATGTAGCAAACTTCTCGTTTCCTTGAAACCCTATAAAGAAACACAAACATGATAAGTCGCTTCAAAATCTATGACCAAGTGTCACTTGATTCTTCAAATAAATAAGTCTCAACAACTTGAAGTTTGCAACTACCTTCTTTAGGTTGAAGGTGCATGCAATTCTTCTTGATGTGCTTGACCTTCCTGCAAAAGAAACACTTTAGCTTCTTTAGGTTTCTCTTCTTTTTCTTGTTTTTATCCTTGCCATTTGCTTGAATAGAAGACTTCCTATTCTTGGTTTTTTACTTCTTTCCATTCCTAGAGTTCGAATTGAAACTAGATGCAACCGCTAAGTTTGTCTCGCTAACAGTCGGAGCTTTCCTAATCAAGTTTTTGAACTCCTACAACTGCTTCATCAACTCAGTTAAGGTAACATCCTATCTATTGCACAAGTTATATGAAGCTCTAAATGGGATGAACTCCTTATAAAGTGTTTCAAAAAACATAGTCATCGATTACTTAGCATCAATGTCAGCTCTATGACTTTGAGCCTCGACGAGGTAACCTATGACCAACATCATATGCTCCTTCATAGGTATCCTTGGTTTCTGCTTCTAGTTGAGAAACTTCTGAAGAGCCCCTTGCTACTTCCTCAAGTCTTGGCCTCTAAACATGTCCTCAAGATTATCCATGATTTGCCAAGTAGTTTATGATCTTCGTATTGGGCCTATAGCACCTTATTTGTGCTAACCATAATATAGCAATGGGTTTGATTATCAGCATCCTTCCAATGATCATACACTTTGATTTGTTCATTACTGGATTCGTCGATAAGTGCAGGAGGACACGTTGTGGTTAGCATAAATTTTAGATTCTTAAATGACAAGATGACAACAATTTAGTAAGATACCACAAACAAATAAGCAAACAATGTGCTTGTGTATCAACCTCACAATGATAATTTCTAACTTAAGATTCAATAAGCCACTTAGGGGAGACTTATAAATTCAATTAGAAACACAGATCTCCTCCGACTACTATATACCATCCAAGACTCATCTGATCTAGCATATATTAATAATCACTTTCTTTGGCTATTAACTTCATTTACAGAGCTCCTAGGAGAAGATAATAATAAAATTAAATTAAGCATTTAGCCATCATTTCAACAACATTATCCATGGTTTATAATCGACACCTAAGGGTGAACAACAATAAAACATGCTAAAGCAAATTATCCTTTCAAAAATCTTACTTGTTACATGATGTATTCCTTTGATAGGGGTTAGAACTACTATGTGTTACTTATAGACCAATGATGGAGTCCTTAGGTCCTCTCTTTGAAAACTTTATCCCACTTAATATTTTAAAAATCAAGGTTTTCTGTTAACATGCATGAACAATTTTGTTAATTACCATCACTCTCTATTCTACATGACATATTACCAACATACATAGCAAAACATATTATAAAGCGAATAATGCAACAGTAATGCTACAAGTAATATAATAATAACTATAATATTATGGTTCCACTCTAGAGAAAAAAATAAAGATTACAAGGTTTAATCAAAATATTTTATCAATTCTTCATCTTGTATCTTCTTGTTGTATCCTTCTTAATGTGGCATCCGTCTTCAGTCTCAATCTTAAATAGATTGAAAATTATTCTTTGGTTGTCATAAAAGGTTCGCTTGTTTTCCTCAAATTTTCTCACAAAAGAAAACAATCAAAAAATAACAAAAAAATACCAGTTGATGCTTGGCAGGTTGACCCCAGTAATAAAGGCCGGTCTACCGATGCTGTTTGACATATCAACTATGAAGCTGAGCCTGGTAAACCAGACTACCTAGGGGACGGTTGACCAGCCTTTCATAAAACCTTGAACCAATAACTGTTTTTCTCATTGTTCTTCAAGTTTTAATTTTGATAACAATTTAAAAAACTTACAAAAAATTTAAAAACATAGAAAATAAATGACCCTGTAATCAATTTCATATTCTAGATCTGACTTCCACTTTAATAATTATTTTAATACAAATTTACAAACCAAAATAATAAATCTTAAACATTGATAATAGACCACAATCTAATTATATGAAAAACCCAAATATACATTATAACCTCTAAGGAATCGTAACCAGCAAAATTAAAGAAGACAAGAATTTAATTAATAGTAATTAATTAATAAACATTCATTATATTATCTTATGACAACATGTAATTATATAGAAACCCTAAAGTGCAAACTCTCTAGAAAGATAATTCAAACATAGGCGAATTAAGATCACATAATTTATGTACATAGCATAATCACAAACTTGTAAAAACTTTGTGAAACCAAAGCTTTGATACCAATTGATGGAAAACTAGTATGCAACAAATTTTAAAAAATCTTTTGGATAACAAATTTTTCCAAAAACAAGTTATACATGCTATGTGTATAAATTAGTAAAAGATATTTCATACCTCTTAGTAGAGACTTGGAAAGCTGCAGGAACTGCTATAAGAGAAAACTACTTGAAGAACCTTAACTAACTAGACTTTCTTACTATTCTTTTTCCACGATTAAGGCACGGGTGGTCACACATTGTTCAGTTTTTCCTCAGGCAACCTCTCCTTCTAATCACATGAGAAAACTAAGAGCTAGAGTTTAAGATATTAAACAATAGCTCTATGGGAGTTTTAGAGTCTTTCCAACAAAATACTCTTCTCCAAATTTCTCAAGTGATCTAAGAAATAATAAAAAATTGTTCTCCTTATATACAGTTCCGATTAGGGCTAGACTTTATCAAATTCGGCTTCAAAATTTGAATTTGGATCAACTTTGGGAGTAAAATGCATAAAGTACACAGATTGCTAACTTGGCACGGTCCGATCAACCGGCCTACACTATGTTTGATCTACTAGACTAATGTGGCCAAAACTCCAACGCATTTTCCAACTTTGAAGTTTTATCTTGATTTACTCATTCGTATCCAATGAATAAATTCTACTTTATTTGACTCGGGTATCTATTATAGAACTTCAATTTCAATTCAAATACCCCAATAGAAAAGTTATTTGATTAAAACAAATTGAAATAGATAATTCCATATAAAAAATCTATCTCAAATAATTTAACATGATTATTTTGAATTAATTCGTAAAATTAAATCAACCAATAAACTAACATGAATTTTTAAATCCAATCAATTGAATTTTAGCTAATCTAATAAATAACATAAGTTATTAATCTATATGAAAAACATGTTGTATCATCACAAGAAATATTATGTCCAGCAAAAGGAACCCGATGGACATATATAGATCAAGCTTCTATAATTATAAAATAATATAACCCCAACACGTGTATTTTACAATTATCAACTCTGAAGCTATTCCACTAAAAGCTTTGAGCTATACTCTCAAACTATATATAAATTATGAAAATCTAATAAGCTTATTGTCCATGATATATCATAATGTGTAACATCCCTATAGGATATTCATAATTGGTTTAAGGATAAATTATGTTTTACCTTCGTGATTATATTTATCTTATACTCTATTATCTCACCATTAGAATACTTACTATTCATAACTAATACAAATAGTTTACCATTTTGGTACACCTATGTATTCAAATGGTTCAGCGCTCTAGTTTCTAATTATAGGAAATACCTATAAGAGAATATCATTAACTTTGCAAAAGAGCTATGGACTCCATATCTATGAATAATGAGTATATATCAATCAAGAATCATGTCTCCAATGTACTAGTATATGTACCTTTATATAATTCAAAATGTCCCTTTGGTACATCAAAAGACAGAAGTCAAGAGTACAGACTTATTCATTCATTTTAAGATTAAGTTGCAACACATATGATTATATAAAGTGAATTGATTTACACAAATGGAATTATTAATCAAATCAATTCATCTTAATCTCGATCTAATATATTGTCACCAATGACTATATACCAATGTTTTTACTTACAGACTCCAATTTTGATGACTAAGGTAAGTCATCTCCCGCTAAGAATGTAGACAACATAACAATCTTAACATGAATAAAACGCCTAACTTTATTTCCTCGATTACAAACCTTTTCATTTAGACTATCACTTTTAAGATTCATGTTTTTTACATAATATGTCAATCATATGCTTCATTGTAAAGGTTTGGATTAACAGTCTCAAACTTTTGTTTACATATCATACATTCAACATATATGAATATAAAGAGGACAATATTTGATACATGAAAATAATAAATAATAAATTCTTTATTGATTAAACATCTCCAAAAACTATTATATCATTTAAACCTTAGGGCACTGAATCTAACATACATGAGTACGGATGTTGATCCAATGAGAATTCGTTTTAGTTTACATTAATTACCAAAATTGATAGGTTGTAAGATTATTTGAATTATCGAAGTTAAAATAAAAATAAAAATAAAACCAAAAGAAAGGAGAATGAAATTAGAAACTAAATTGAAAATAAAAATAATGGAAACAAAAATAAAAGAATGAAAACAATTAATTAAAAATACTAGAGCATCGATCTCATTATAATAAATTTGCTTTAAGTATATTATTAAGTGAATTTCATAATTAATTAGTCAAGAACCTTTAGTAAACCTCTTTCCTCTTTCTGGTGTTAAATTAGATAATATGCTCAAAAATCTGATTCTAATATCTCTATCTAGAATCAAGTAATTAATTCATTAAAGTATAATTCTCCTAATGACTATGAAGGATCACTATTAATGTCTTGATCTTATAGTCATCTAAGATGCGTTTCTCGCAATCTGTACATGGAATTTCCCTCTCTTAAGCATTAAACCTCACATACTAAAATCATCTAATTTATTGGCCAAATAAACTAGAACTATTAAGTAAGAGAAATCACAGATAAATCATAACAAACCACTAGCAATAAACCAACACTTCATAATAAGGCAAAATCAAAGCTCTAGAAAAGTAACTACTTCATAACTAAAATTAAATAAACCAACATCAAGGGTTCAATATTTATAGATAAAAAATAAATAAACAAGAGAATGGGAATGAAAATCCCATATAAACAAAATCTATTTCAAATAATTCAACATGATTATTTTGAATTAATTCAACCAATAAACTAACATGATTTATTAAATCCAATCAATCAAATTTTAGCCAATTTAATAAATAACATAAGTTATTGATCTATAGGAAAAATATATCTATCATTACCAAAAATACTATGAGCTAGCAAAAGGGACTAGATGGACATATTAGATCAAGCACCGCTCGTCAAAGAGTGGTTTCCATCCATAGTAAGTCTCATAACACTACATATGGATCTTGTGATGTGATGCCCTCAAGCTTCAAGATGTGGAAGTATTCAACTTGTTACTCCAACAGGACTTGATGTCGAATGATAAGCTTGGTAAAGATCTTCAATCTAGGATCGAGCTTGTAGAGAGTATAGTATGGTGATGGTGGTGACGTGTGCCAAAAATGGTCAGTTGGTGGTAAATATGTTAAGATCAATGATGAGCTTAAATCAACAATTTCATAAGCTTCTTCATCCTCAAAAATTTGGTTTGCATCTTTTCTTCATATAGGAATGCATCTAATGACCCTTCTAAATTCTCTTCATTCTCCACTTTGCTATCCATCTCTATGCTTGCAATTTGATCTTCATAGAACTCATGGTTGTTGACAGACATTTTGATTTAGTAAGTGTAATTTGGCATTGACCATGGGAGAGTCCAACTTTGCTAAGTCTTGAGAAAAAAAAAATCAAAAAGTTTTTAAGCATCATTATGAGGCTTAATTTCTTCTTGAAGCATGAATTTCAATGAAGATCCCACAAAAGTTTTGTGACACTCATCATCAAACCACAACATATTATTCACCATGTGATTGGTTCCTTGAAACATCTCCACTAGCTCCTTACTTAGTGTAGCTACTTCAAGGTGGCAATTTTCTGTGTTTGCACTTGAAGCATCCATGGGTTCTCTCAATTTTTCAATACGCTGCCCCATTACCACCCTTGGTCACTTAGTTTCTTCTTACATTTTATCCTTCCTCTCAAGACTTAGAGCAAGTAAGACTTCTAGGTCACTCCATGTCCCTTAAGGTTGGGTGTCAAACCATGGCTCGACAAATGTTGGATTGTCCTCCTAACCATGGTTGTTCCATGTACAATTTTAATTCCAATAAACAAATTAGGCCATATCTTTCAATATTAAATAAGCTTCATCGACGGATTGTTGTTAGAAAGAGGTCGTCCCATCTCCTCTTTCAACCCATTTTCTTGTCATGTCGCATAAGCCATTAAGGAAGATTTCTATCTAATATCAGATTTCTATCTGATATTCTTTTTATCTCCATCAAACACTAGAAAATGATTCCAAGTATTATTGGACAAAATTCAATAGGACTTGTCAATGAAACATCTCAAAGTTCCTTAGTGAAATAAATAACTCAAACAAAAGTAAAAACAAGAGATAACAAAATTAAATAAAAGCAAAGAAAAATATTCAAAGTGACTGTAGAAATATTTGGTAGGTTCAAAGGAGCACTAAATTAAACCTTACTTAAAGTGTACATGTCATTAAGTATAGTGATGAGTAAGTCATTACTGCAAAGTATTAGTTCTAATTAATTGGTTATTGATACAGAAAAACTATGACACAATAAAGATAAACACAAATAGGGGTTTTGAATTCAATTAACTAAGCAACTAAATTAACAAAAAACACAAGAAAATAAATAAATATGAAACAATAATAACATTAAAACTAAATATTAAAACTGGTTAGAAGATTATTCTCCACCACTAGATAATATAGTACAATTAATCACAAAATTATGACTAATTCTCTATTTGAAATTACCAACAATAAATAATAATAAGCTTTGTTATCTCAATCTTTTCTTAATGTGTCATTAAACAAAACAAGCTCTTTATTTAATCTATTTCTATTAAATAATCTAGAACAAGCTTTTTAGATTCAATTTCACATACATTTTAAGTTAAAAAGATAGGTTAATTTAAGCAATAAACATACAAGCCTAGTCCATTAAAGCTAGATTATGCTCCACGTCACAATTAACAAAAACCTCCTATAATCATACCTTATAATTTATAGCTAATGATTAGAATAACAAAATAATTACAGATCAAGCATCCAAATATATCAATAGAATATTCTTAAGTCTTATTTAGTGGCACACCCAAATAAAACAAGAAAATAATATTAAAAAATAATAATAAAAGAATTAAAACAATCACAATTGAAAAATTAGAAAACAATTCTAAAAATTAACCATATAAGTATGTCTAGATTTTGAAATCTCCTTCAACCAAAAATAAGCTAAACAAACATAATTAAAAAGAAATAAAATCTATTAAAAAGAAAGAAGAAAAGAAAGCACTAAAATGTCTTTAAAAATCTTTATATATACAATATTCTTCAGAGCCATCACTTGATTCTCCTCTTTTTCTTCATCTTCTTCATCTCTCAAGACAGTTGGAAAAACTAAAGAAAAACTGATAAAAACTATAATACCCCTTAAGCTAACTAATAAACTTATGAAAAGCCTATTTTGTTAAGATGAAAGGTATTAACCTTTAATGTTATAATTTATTTAAAATATTCATTCCAGTACTAAAGAGTTTTGAAACAACTTTAAAACTGTTGTTTCACTCATTTCTTTATTTACAACATATACAATATATAAAAATAAGATGCAAAAAAAATTATCTTATCTAGTGTTAATAATATATCTAATTACAAAACCAGAATAGAGCTGTTAAATTTGACAAAACAAAGTTTCAAAATAAGCTTCAAAAGCTAATCTAAAAGATGGCATATGAACAAATCAATGTTTGGTAGCTCTAGATACTCAATCAACACCTACCTATACATCCTTACCTACATCATAAGAACTATAATAATCTAAAAGCTCAGTAAGCAGAAACTAATACATGAACATGAACATTGAATGAGAATGCAATTGGACATTTTTTTTATCGGTTTTGCTTTCAACAATTCTTTCTTTTTATGGGTACCCTTAGAGTGTGGTACTTAACTGGTAATGACAAGCTGTGATTTTCAGAACCTGTTTATCATAATTTGGCCAATACAAATGATAATACTACAAGGTTTTTGTTTGAGTCTTCAAACTCAGGTATTTACAGTATTCAGTCTTATGCCTTGTGGCTTTTCTTATATTGGTTTTTTAACCTCAAATTATTCATCACCTCTCATTAGGTCGGCTGGTCCCACCAGCATCTTATGCCTAATTGACCACCAATTAAATACCATGCCCCAATTTTAGTTAAAAACCTCATTTTCTTTTTAGATCATATCACATGTTCAAATGTAAATGATATGAATCATGAATTCGTTTCAACAATCTATATCATTCCTAAATGACAACATTCCAATCAATGCACCTTAAAACATTACATAATGTAGTTCTTGTGATGCAATAAATAATAGTTTTTACTTACCTCAAGTCCAATTTGTGTTGTGTGAAAAGATCAATCCTCTTAGAAGATAAAACGCATCATCAAATTGTATACAATTCAATTCATCATTAAACAAACTAATTAGATCATGTTATAAATTCATATTACAATGGTTTTGTATTAATTCAAACATAAAATGGGCTGAGCATAAAAATACCACAATGTACACTTTTAGCTAAGGAACATGCCATATTAATAGAAATATAACTAAAAATAGAGATTAAATGTTCAATCATCTCAACCAACATACATATCCATACATTCCTGCTGCAAATTATAAAATATCCAACACATAACAATTTTACAACTTTTTAGACAAATAAGTTTTTAATGAAACGCTAACATCTTCAAACTTTAAATATCATTGAGGGAAGTATATAATTTTATAAAAACAACCCAGTATACAAAAATCAAGCAGCTTGACTTTCCACTTAACCTAGTTTTGCATTTTCTTTTAATAAATTCAAAAATA
>LNSY01074098.1:0-10239 GCA_002024485.1 Artocarpus camansi
TGTGAGCTAAGCAAGATGAATTACAAACGGAAGACGCCAAGAAAGAAAGAAGTTTTAAAATTTTAGAACTATGTTTATTTTATGTTTTTATCTTTGAGTTTGTTTATTATTTCTACACCTTAAAGTTTTGGAACTTGTTTAAAAATTAATTTCTAATATTGTTTTTTAGAGTTCGGCCTGCCAACCAGTATTGGTCGGACTGCCGATGTAAGGGTTGGCTTGCCGATGTAAGGGTCGACCTGTCGATCTTATAAATTTTGAAATCTCATTTTGCAAAGCCTCGAGCGGCCTGCCAATGGTTGAACATCGGCTTACAGATCGAGTTCGGCCTACCAAATCCTAAAGTTCGGCCTACCGAACTGTGTTTGTAGATTTTAAAGACATTTTTAAAAGTTTATTCAATTTGCTTTAATATTGATAAACTATTTAATGTGTGTTTACAATTGAGCAATATATATTATTCATTGATGTATATATATAAAAAAATTGCATGAATCCTGAGTTATGTTTTCAAATTATTATTTTTAAATAGTTTATCATATAAATAAAAGTTTTATGAAATGAAAGTAACAACATCTATGACGTCTGTAAGGGGGACGTTACATTCATAGCCTTTTTCATTGAAAAATAATTCAAAAACATCACTGTCGAACTCACCACCATGATCGCTTCTAATTAAAGTAATGATGTAGCCTAGTTCATTTTATACTCTTTTGTAAAAATGTGAAAATGTTTTCAAAACATCATCTATGTTTTTAAAAAATATAACCCAAGTAAATCTTAAAAAGTCATCAACAATGACACATGCATAGTGTTTACCACCTACACTTCTAGTCCTAAAAGGACCAAATAAATCCATATGTAAAAGCTATAAGGGTCTAATGGAAGGAATTTATGAAATCGATTTAAAAGAGGTTTTCACTTGTTTTTTGGATTGACATGCTTCACATATTTTGTCTTTTTTAAATTTGAGTTTTGAAAACCTCGAGTAAGTTCTTTTTTAGAAATTTTTGAAAGTAACTGCATACTTGCATGTCCAAGTCTTTTATTCCAAAGCTATTTTTCATCATTTAAAATTGAAAGACATTGGTTTTTGTTTGAACATTTTTCAACATCAATTGTATAAATGTTTCATCTTGGTCACCAATGAATAGAACCTCACCATTACAAACATTTTTTATTAACATCTAGAGGATTCGAAAGTGACCTTATATCCCTTATCATACAATTGACTACTACTAAGTAAATTATGCTTTAAATAATCAACTAAAAATACATTTTCAAAACAAGGAGAAGAATCATTACTGATATCACCTACACCAAGCATCTTTCCTTTTGTATTGTCACCAAAGGTCACATGTCCTCTATTTTTCTTATGAAGTTAGAGAATAGTGAGAGGTCTCCTGTCATGTGTTTAGAACAACCACTATCTAGGAACTACTTTACTTTTTCTATCTTCAGTACCTACAAAGATAGTTTTAATTCTTACTTCTTAGTACCTGCATAACTTTGGGTTTGTTGGTGTTAGTTTTTGTAGGCTTGGGAACCCGCCTTTGTTTTACTCGAAAATATGCACTTTTCTTGATATAATAGTAAAATAGTATGTCATCTTGATCGCAATAAGTGCATACATATTTTGAGTTTTGAGAACTAGTCGATGCTTCAACAAAAAAATTTTAAAAATATTTTTGATCTATGTGTGGTTTATATCCTAAGCCACCCTTGTTGAAAACACATTGTTGTTCGCCAAGCATTATTTCAAAATTTTTCTTGCCATTGGTGAAATTTAAAACGGTTTTTGTTAAATAATCAATTTTCTCTGTTAAAGATGCATTCTCAATAGCTAAAGCATCAATCTTAGATTTTTCACTTCTCAAAACATCCATTTCTTCAAAGAGAGCTGCTACTTTCATTTTAAGCATAGAGTTTTTAAGAACTAATTTCTCATAGTCATCATGAAATTCATCAAAAGCTCTGGACAATTTTATGATGTCAATATCGTCACATTTATCATCGAAAGAAATAGGAGAACTTATGTTATTATTGCCGATTGCCATGAAGCACACGTTGGCTACCTCTCTTGGCTTGTCATCATCTGAGTCTTTGGATTCAAGCTCTCGCCAAGTAGCTTGAAAGGCTTTCTTGAATTCCTTCTTCTTTATGTTTTTCTTGTTTGCTTCATTTTTAAGAGGGCAATCAGGTCTTATATGTCCTAGTTTCTTACGGTCATGGAAAATTACCTTTTCTTTCTTTGACTTTTCTCCTTGTTCTTCTCTCCTTCTAGATCCTCTATTTTGGTTGAATTTTTGGTAGAATTTCTTGTATTTCTTTACAAACATTGCCATTTTTTCAAAGTCCTTCAGATTTAGGTTTCAATCTTCCTTATCTTTGTCTTCTTTGTCATTAAGTATGAAAGCTCTCAAGGCTATACCTTTCTTCTTGTTATCCTCTTATTCTACTTGATCTTGCCTTCTAGTTCTTTTATGAGTCATAAGAAAACTGACTAGCTTATCCTATGATAAGGTGTATAGGTCCATAGCTTCTTCTAGAGTGGTTCTCTTCACGTGCCATGAGCTTGGTAAGGATGTTACTAATTCACTTAGTGTAAAGGTCCTACCAAGAGAATTCAAACCATTAACTATATCTACAAATCTAGCATATATTTCACAAATTGTTTCATTGTCTTTCATTTTAAACATTTCATAGTCATGCAAGAGATAATTAATTTTGGTCTCCTTGACTTGATTAGTGCCTTCATGTACAACTTGTAAAGTGCGCCATATTTCTTGTGTATAAGTGCATGAAGTGATTCTATTAAATTCTTTTCTATCGAAAGTACGATATAAAATGTTTAATGCTCTAGCATTTAATTACAATTTCTTTTTGTCTACACCATGATACTCTTTGGGTTTTTTTAGAGCTAAAATCTTTTCAACTTCTTGCATTGGTTTAAAAGGTCCATTTTCAAAGATATCCTAAAGATCATAGTCAATGGATTGCACGTAAATAGTCTTTCTAATTTTCCAATAGTTATAACCAGACCTGTTGAAGTAAGGAGGTGTGCTTGTAGAGTGACTTTTTGAGTTTTGAAAACTTTGAGAAGCTAGGCTCCAAGTATAATTTGGTGACTTGTCTACTTGAGGCTCACTAGAACCTTTTACAGTCTTCTAATTTTACTAAGATTAGCTAACCAAAAAACCTCAAATTTGACTGAGGCTTCAAAAACCTAGTGCACTCATTTTATAATGTTTTGAGAGAGTTTAAGCTCAACACTTACAACTCCTAAAAATGCTTGGAATACAATTTGGAATGAACTAGGAGATGATTAAGCACACAATGAGGATTTTTACCAAGTTTGGATCAAGAATGATCAAAAGGCTTGTTGAACATTTAGAGATTGATGGAAGGATGATTTTAGAACTCAAAACTAGCCGTCTATAGCCATTTGAAGCGCATTTATAATTTCTAGAAAACTAGCTGTTAAACTGCTTGATCGACCGCCATATACATGGCATGGTCGGCCACGCCTTGGCAGCAGGCCTGGGCATCAATCTTTTGTTTAAATTTTTTAAAATAATTTATCGACTAATTTATTGTAAACATATATTTTAAAAACATTTTGAACACTATTTCTTAGTCTTGAAAAATCCACAATAGGTAAAAACAATTTAGAACAATTTTTACAATACTTAAAAAATATTTTTCATAGTTTGAAAGCTGACAATAGGATGCTTAAAATCAATTTAAGTTCTAAAGTCATTTTTGAAAAAATTGATTCTTTGAGCCAATTAAACTTGATAAAAAAAAATTTATGTGTGCTCTAACATCGTACAAGCTTAGAAATAAAACATAACCCTATTATTTATACTTGTTGATGCCATTTCTTCAATTTTGAAGCTCTTGGTAATTTGATTCATCTTCTTATTTAATTGCTTTTGAGTCTTGATAAGTTTCCTCTAATAATTTTGAGTTGCTAAAAATAATCACTCTAAATGATGCTACCTACTCAAGATCAATTATTAGCAATTTAAGCAATTAATTTTTTGTTGTCATTAAAATAAAAATTAATATTTCATTTGAAATCTTAGGGCCAATTCATTCTCCAACAAACCATACAAGGTTGTCTGGATTGGGACTAGAAAATTTTTTTTGAACTTAAGTTAATCATAGGCCTATTTGAACATGATGTAGGTCGAACTCTTGTCGTTGATCCAAGCACGATGAACTGTGTTGTTGGCGATTTTGAGCTCATAGACCAAACAATCATTGTGTGGATGAGCCTATTGGTCTCCTCCTTGATAAAGGTGATCTATGTATCTTCTTTTTAGCACACCTTATTGATATGCTCAGACATGTTTATGTAACCTCTTCAACTTATCACCCTAGCTTCTTCGGCATAAGTTCACCGACTGCTGAAGGTGTCCCCAATAACTAGCCCTTCGAATATCATATGCATAACTTTCAGGGACTCCTAGGAATTCACATCAACATTAGGGCCTTGGTTTTGCTATCGTGGCTGATCTTCTAAACACTGCTGGTCGTTTCTCTAACTACCGTTTTGGGGAGTAACACGTGTTCCATAAACTTTTACAGGTGCCTATTTTGGATAAGAGCTTTGATTTGATTACAAAGCTAAATACACTCTCTATTTGTGGGGCTAATATCCTTATGAAATTTACAACACTTGTGTTGGTCTCACTTTGCTGTATTCCACTTTAGCTAGGGAGAATCAGTGAGAAGAATTTGGTTGCTAACCTTGTTTAACACCTCATCAATCGTGGCAACCAAGGGTGTGTGATTTTGGAACCTCTCGAATGGAGTTTTTATCTTGTCATCTTTGGTTTTTGCTAGTCAACAGCCAGTCCCTAATTAGTTGTTTGTCGCTTATTCTTCTTCCCTTTCTTGGTGCTCTCTCTAGAATGGGGAATCTTCATATACTAAACTACATCCGTATGCTTTTGTGTCAAGGCCAACACCTAGGGAAAGAGGCACGACAAATCGACAACCAGCAACTAGAGTAGCTTCTTATCTTTGAGACCTTCCTAGAGTGCATTCATCAAGGTTCCATCCTTGTAGTTTTTGACTTGAAGGGTTGCTTGGGCAAAGCTATTGAGAAAATCCTAAACAGACTCGTTTTTCCTTGCTTGATGACATTAGTGAGTTATCTTATTCTTCCTCAATTTGGAGGTCATGAAAGCTACTAGAAGGATCCTTCTATACTATCTCAATTGGTCAAAACCATTGTTGAGTAGGTCTAGTAAAAGTAAGCAAGAAAGCTTGACACATCACGACATTGTAGGGATTTTGGAGGAACATGTTCCTTGGTTAGAACACTCTAGAAAAACCTAAATTACAAAAGTTTCAATGTTCAAATTTTTAAGTCATGATTAGGGTATTTGTTGGGCTGTAAGGGGCTTGAGGATTTTTTATTCCATGTTGGATAATTTATAGAAGAGTTCTAGAGGGATAGATAAAGTTTTGATAACAAATGGTTAAGAATTCAATGATGGAGCTTGTAGTGTACCAAAATTTCGGTGTGAGTATATGCACCAAATTTGGTAGGCAAAATGATTACCCATGACCTAATTTGTACTTGATCTTTTGTATGAATGTTTAACACCTTATTAAGGAGGTGAGTAGGCTGAAGTAAGGACACTAAGCTAACCAAGGTGAAACCACCTCATGGTGAACTAATTTAAGGTGTGTTCTTGGTTGTTTAAAAAGCATGTAAGCAACTAGGTGCCATTTGTAGACCTAAAAACTCTAAGTCTAACTCTCCAAGCTTTGAAACTTCATTTCCCCATCTATTTTTTGAGAGAAAAAGAAAATTCCATGGTGGTTTGTCAAGTTTTGGGTGCCAAATTGCAAGAAAAACCTAACTGGGTCAAGGTAAGGGGCTATTTCCACTTATAGGATGTTTGGTGTCAGTTTAGGGGGTTTTCCTTTGAGTTTTGATAAGATATTTGAACTTAATGACCTCCAATATGTCAAGAGCATCTCCACAAAAGGGTTTGAGTAAATTTAATTGGGAACTGGGGGTTTCAAATTCGTTTTTTGTGGCTATATAGAATCAGGTAAATTTTCAAAGTACTTTGGGTTTCATCTTTGCTTCCTAGGCTAGAAGGCTTATGTAAAGTTGAAATTTTGAGAATATGTTCATTTATATGTTATTTAAATCTCCCTAGAATAGTTTTACCAAATTTAATTTGGTTTGGGAGTTATAGGCTTAAAACTGAAACTAGTTCTTGAGATGTATTAATGTTGAAGCTTGTGATGGTTTTGATTTTTTGTGAATTTAAAATTTATTCATAGCTTGGAAACATGTGTTTCAAGATAGAATCAAACTTTAGGGAGTCTTAACATATAGGGGAAACTATGAAAAAAATTTTAGAATAAAGTTTGAATCCTTTCAGATCAAAACGAACCCAATATAGGTTGTAATGGCTTCCCTGGGTTGGCTAGCCGTGCTAGGCTAGCAGCCTACATACAAGACCTGCACCTAGGGCCTACTTATAGCCTTTGTGGGTAGCCACATCCATAGGTAGGGTTGCCTTGACTAGGCCTTGGGCAACCCTTGGCTAGACTAGGCAAAATGGCCTAGTCAACTATTTCTAGCCTTGGAGTTTGTTTTTGATGCGATGTGAACCGTTTAAGATTTGAAAACATCTATTTTCATTAATATTACCTAAAATAAATATTTAAAATAGGAAACTAAGCTCCTTAATGTTTGATTATTAGTTATTGTCAGATTAGTGGTAATGTAAATAGAAATTTCCAATCTTTTAGAGGTGTGAAGTACTGGACCCTGTCAGAGCTTAATTGATAGTCTCATTGAGTAATGTAAGTAGAATTTCACTTGTATTACCACAATTGTTGTTTATTTAATGTTATGAATTGATATGTAAAAGCTATGTGTATTGCACTTCATGTTGTGATTTCAAATATATGCCAGCATGTATAGAATTATGAAAAATATGAAATTGATTATAATGGTGAGCTATGACAGGACTCTAAACACCAAAGACGCAATGATGTGAAACTTGTAAGCATCAAGGATGCAATTATTAGGCATCTGGGATGCCATGTGAAACTTTTAAGCATTAGGGATGTAATGATTAGGCATCTAGGATGCCATGTGAGATTTTAAGCGTCTAGGATGCCAATGATTTAAGCATCTAGGGTGTAATACTTTCCCTTCATGAAACACAAAATAGTGTGCACACTATGTTAAGAGTATGAAAGATACAATGAAGAGTAAATGAAATGAAAGGGAAGATAAAGTGAAAATTTAATAGTAAACATATATTAATTGAGCTAATTTATTCAATTGCGACTCATGCTTGCATAATTCTACTCACTAGGCATTCGCTCACTCATTTTTATGGTGATACATATGAGGGCACGCCTTAACACTAGCTGAAAACTAAATGGTTGGCTAGTGCACTTTCGATGCTTGAGGCTAACATACATAGACTAGTTGACCTGTTATTTTGTGGTCTTATTATATATGCATTTTGGCAAGCTAGAGGGATTTCATATGTTACGCAGTTGAGTCTATTTTGAGAGATGTATTATATTGTATGTATTTGGCCAGCTATTTTGGGTGTATTAGATACGTTTTGATATCCTCACTTTTAAAAAGTTCAATTTTGCTCGTATTTTTATACTCCTTTTGAATGACATCATAAGGTTAACATAAGTCCAAATGTAAGATGTAATACTACTTAATATAATTGGATAGGTCTTTTAAGATTATGTTAGGTGGGTGTTACATTGGTGGTATTTGAGCAAGGTCTATTCTATTGACTATCCATATACAAAGTTCATAGGATGAAGGAACGTAGCCAACCAGTAAGTTTTTGTTTATAATGCATATTAATATATATTGTGTTTGCATTAAATTCATGCTTATATTGGCCATTTATTGTGATTATATGTGAGAAAGGCCTTATCAAATTGTCGGGAAATATGGTTAGAACTAGAAGTCGGGCTAAGCGTGTTGGGGAGAGTAGTACTTCCGAAGAACAGGATAATAGTGGTGCCCATCTCGATAGGTTTGCTAATTTGATGGAGAGATTTTTGGAACAACAAGTCAAGTTGCAAGTTGATCAACTTGCTCTACCTCCACCACCACAACCACCTCCTCCTCTTCCTTTTCCACTTATTCTAGCAACAGACATTGTAGGTGAGTGTTTTATAAAATATAAACCACCAATATTTAAGGGTATTGGACCTTCTAAAATTGTAGAGAACTCGATATGCACCATGGAGAGATTGTTTGATTATGCCAAGATACCAAATACTGATAAGGTGTATTGTGTTGTTGTTATGTTGAGGGAGGATGCAGTTATTAGTGGGATATGATGATAGTCATGCATGACATCAACACCATGACTTAGGGAAATTTTTAGAGATTTGCTAGAGGAGAAGCTTGTGACATCTAACACCAAAGATGAGAAGAGAAGAGAGTTTGCTAATCTCATATACGGCACGATGACAGTAACCGATATCTGAGAAAGTTTGATGAGCTCTCACATTATGCCACCTATCTAAATAATAATGACAAGTAGAAGATTGATTAGTTTCTTAATGGGCTAAATCCTACAATACGTAAAGATATGAAAGTGGCTGATCTTGAGGGACCAAACTTTACAAAAGTGGTTAATAAGGCACCGGGGGTGGATAAATCATAAAAGAAATTGGTTGAGGCCCATAGAAAAGCAAGAGAGAAAGAAGACGGAGTCAAGGGCAATCAGGATAAACGGTTCCAGTTTAAGAATTAGGAAAATAAGGGCAGAGGATAGCAACAACAACAACAAGGTCCACCATGGGCTAAAAATAACCAGAAACAACAAGGTAATTGGAACTAGAGGTCACAACACCAAGGCAAGAGAAGTAAAGGTCTAGAAAAATGGACCCAAGCGACCTTATCCACCAAAGTTAAGAGGACAAAGTGCCCTAAATTGGAAAGTTTCATCGTGGAGAGTGTAGACAGAGGTTATGCTATACTTGTGGTAAGCCAAGACATTATGCAAGGGATTGTCCTTCAGACATTGGTGATCAGCAAAAGAAAGTCCCTGCTAGGGTTTTTGCTTATAATGGACTGAGGTAGTTGTATGTCCATTAGTTGTCATAGGTGAGATGCTTATTCATGGAATCGTTGCAAGTGCATTAATAGATTCAGGTGCCATTTATTCTTTTGCATCCAAAGAGTATGTGATAAGACTGGGTAGACAAGCAAATAAGATAGAGATGCAATATAGTGTGACATTATTGTCTGGGGAGATTATGCAATCAAGTCAAATACAACGAGCTTGTTTAGTGGCAATTGATGGAAGAGAATTGTTTATGGATATAATGGTATTGAATATAACTGATTATGAAGTAATCTTGGGAAAGGATTGGTTAACAAAGTACAATGCATACATTGATTGTAAAAGGAAGATTGTAGTATTTAGACCTTTGAAAAAGGAGGAGTTTTCATTTATTAGCATGGTGGGTGGATTGAGAACTCCAATGACATCATCTTTGAGAGCTAGAAGACTACTGAACAATGGATGTATGAGGTTTCTGGCTAGTGTTGTGGACATGCAGGCAGAGCATACAACAAGAGCAGAAGATGTCCTAATTGTGAATGAGTTTCTAGAGGTATTCCCAAAAGATCTATTAGGGTTGCCACCAAGCAGAAAGCATGAATTAGAGATCAAGTTAATAGTTGGTATAGCTCCCATATCTAAGACACCCTATAGGATGGCACCAGTTGAGTTAAAAGAACTAAAGGTTTAGCTACAAGAGTTGTTGGATAAGAGATTTATTTGATCGAGTTCCTCTCCATAGGGTGTACCGGTATTATTTGTGAAAAAAAAGGATAGGACAATGATTAAGTATTGATTATCGAGAACTGAATAAGGTGACAGTGAAGAATGAGTATCCTTTGTCTCAAATTGATGATCTATTTAAATAATTACAAAGAGCCACTGTGTTTTCTAAGATTGATATATGGTCAGGGTGCCACCAATTAAGGATTAAGGAAGATGACATTTCCAAGTCTGCCTTTCAAACAAGGCATGGACATTATGAGTTCTCAGTTATGCCATTTGGGCTGACTAATGCTCCAATAGTATTTATTTATTTGATGAATAGGGTATTTAAGGATTTCTTGGACAATTTTGTAATAGTTTTCATTGATAATATCCTTATCTACTCCCTCTCAAGAAAGAAGCATGTAGAGCATCTAAG
>LNSY01074529.1:0-10690 GCA_002024485.1 Artocarpus camansi
TTTAATTGACTAACATTCATATATATATATATATATATATATATATATATGAATGTTAGTCAATTATTAAATCACTCAGGAAAGAAAAGAAAAAAAAATAAACAGAAAGAAGAGGAAAGTAAGAGGTTACTATTATGTAAAATATATCATTTTTCTATATGTATGATATAGTAGTTATTTTAAATGACAATAAATTAATTGAAAAATTACTAATGGCTCAGATATAAAAAGGATAGAGATAACAGTTTTCTCAAGACTTTTCAATTCACATAGCTTTTGCAAAAATACTCAGAGAGAAAAACTGAGAGTTCTTCTCTGTGTAAAAAAAAAGGTCTGCTATCTCATGTGTTAAGCACATAGCAGATTCAGAAAAGTGTGAGAAAAATTTATTCTTGCAGTTTGACGCCCACTCGTCTTTCCATTGGTGTAGAGGCCTGGATTGGAAGATCGTGGTGTTAAAGAGGAAAGCTATGATACTCTGATAGTATTCAAAAGATTAATAAAATTCTTAAAGCTTCTATTATTAATTAAAATTATATATCTATTCACGATGAACATAGTTTTGAGAAAATTTTTGTTTGTCAATGATCCGCCTCTTCCACTACGTTTCATATTTTTTATTCCAACATATAGCACACCATAAGTGTTCAATTATAAAAATAAAATAATTAAAAAAAAAGAGGCACACACCATTGTAAAAAGGATGTCGCTTCAACAAATGGCATGTTTTTTCTACTTATTAGAAAAAAAAAATGTCCAAGCTGTATAGCTGATTGCTAAGTAATAATTAGGGAGGCAATTTATGACCTCATTGTTTATAATCAAAGAATCATGAAGCAATCCACAATGAAGTGAAATAAGTAAAGTAACCGTGCATTCAGGCTCTTTTTCAAAGCCCAGTTGTGGAAGAAGTTTGCCCCAAATTTACAAGCACAAATTACCTTATGTTTTTGAAGAGCCTTGTTTCAAACCGCACAATTTTTGCCCCATCTTAACCATTAGAGGCTCACGAAGACTCTAAAATTCTCTAGAGTATTCTTTAAGTGTTGGAATCAATTAGAAAATTCTAGAACATCCTAAAAAAACCAAGACAATGAGGTAGAGTCATGGAGTTTTTAGAATGTTCTGCAACATTATTATAAAAGTTTAAATGGCATTCTAGAAGGTTTCATGATATTATAAAAGATTCTATATAGGTCCAAAATACTTAAGAAACATCTAGAACTCTCTAGAAGATTTTGGAACTCTTTGGAAGACTATAGAGAACTCTGAAACTTTCTAAAACACTTGAGATACATGTAACATACTAAGGTGTTGTAGAATACTTAAAATATACTAGGTCAACTCTTATGTTCCATGGAAACCTAGAACTTTTCTTAGAAGGCTAATGGCCTATAGACAGGGGAAGACTTCCTCATTTCTAACCAATCTCTTAAAGTTTGTAAAGTTTCCACACTCTAATAGAAGCTTACTTTGTGCTTCATATCTTTAGTTTCTCTTAAAGGTTCTTATTTAACCGTCATCATGCTTGCCTTATCTTGTGAGTCCGGGAGAATTTAAGGCTGACTTAGCATCGGGATTGCTAAGGCCGCACGGTCGTGTTGTGGAAAAAGTAAGGCCGTGACAGCCTGCTTAGCTTTCTCTTAGATTAAGTACATAGATAGGTAGACTTCTAAGGCCAAAGTTATCTGTTCTGATGGTTATAAGACATGGTGGGCCGTTCTCATTCAAATTTGCAGCCTCCTTGTAGATACCAATGTTGATAATTCAAAAAAATATAGACTTTCTTATCATCTTATTATTGTATTCAGGTGTACGTTCCTGCTGTCCAGGTGAAGAGAAGATTCAAAAATGGGTTTATTTCAGTGAAACCAAAATATCGATTTCCCGGGAGTGTTTTCCTAAACTGTGTTAAGGAACAAGGACATCCATGACTTCATGAAAGAGTGTGGTGGAGTTGGAGGTTTTGTTGGTTCCTAGGTTGGAAATATGTGAGTACTGGTTTCTTGTCATCAATCCTCCTTGTATGCATTCCTCAAACAGGTGCAGTTTAAGTTTGATATCATGCGATTCTATCATTTTCAAGGCTGCCTTGTATGTGAAAGAAAGTAAAAGCATCAGAGTAGTCTGTATTTTTCCAAGGTGATGTGTTAATGAATTCTGAGCCAACCGCGTAATTATAAGAATTATACTCTGTCTGGGTTACTGGAGCTACTTTCTTTGACAAATTTTGTGCCAGCATAAATTAGATGTACCGTTCGCATATAATAAAATATTTTTTACTTTTAAGTATCCTTAAAAAAAAATAAATAAATAAATAAATAAAGATGTCTTTGACGAGCACAAAAAAAAAGACAGATCAACAAGCCTAGGCCGGTAGACGAGACTGACATGGAAGCAGCTTTCAAACATGCGGAAGAAGAGCAAGATAAACATGAAAAAGAGTTTGAGGAAGAGCAACAACAAGAAGGGATACTCACTTCTGGGAAGTCCAATGCGGAGGAGCCTCAGTTAAATTCCAATGGTGCTGCAACCTCCGCCATAGGTTCCAAACCAAAACGATGGTTGATTAAGGTCCCAAGCTTGTTCCGGGTGCTGCTGTTCCAGATGTATCGGGGACTTTTGCAGAATTTGAAGGAAGTCTTAAAAAGGGCAATCGTAAAACAGGAAAGGTAAGTGATGCAGTACTTGAAGTTAGGGGAAGGGAGGAAAAGAAAACTGTATTCCATGTCTAACATATTATTATAATGCCAAAACTGAAATTCAATTGCAATAAGATCTACTTATATGGGAAGTCTAATATACTAAAGTAAACTCCTTGAGACTTAAAAATCCCAGTTAAATAACAATAATTATGCTAAGAAATCTTGATCTCAAAAGGCGAGTGAATGTCCAGCAATCGATGAATTTCAGAAGGTTCATACGAGGGAAGCTCTAGGGTTTTGCTAATGAGTGTGAAGTTGAGTTTTATGTTTCCCTAGTTCATGCAAGGCTAACCTTCAACGAGATAAACTGCGCTATATATATATATTTTTTTGTTTCATTATTGTAAATATCGTTGTTATAGGAACTGTTCTTATTTAAAATATATATATATATTTATTGAATGATTCAAAAAGTAAAATAGAAAAAAAAAACATTTTACTGACATTAGCCATACATGGAAGGATTACTCTGTAAATATAGACTCATCATAGGGCTATAAGTAGTATTATATACCATATATAATAACACCCCGTATATATATACAAATATCTACCATACACGAGGGCTGCCACTCTCTCTATCTCACCTCCAGCTATAGGATGGATTACAGAATTCCATGTGTTAAGCATGAATTTTCGGGAATACATATTATCTATAGCCGTATGTGCGCTTCCCACTTGGCACCCTATACCGCTCAGAAGCTGAAACCTCGTTCTCGCCGATGTGTATTTTTGGATTATAGCGCCCACCATAGAGGTCTCGTTGTTTCGATCCCTTCCTGTTTCTACATCCTTTTAGATGAGATGTGGCAAACCTATCTATGTTTTATCCAGCCTTTGATCCACTATCTACCACTGGGATGGTTATTTTGCCTGCCCCTTGCCTTACTCATTTAGGGGCTACGTGATCTGGGATCCCTCGCCCGTATGGGATGCTAGATTGAATAAATAAGCCCAATAACATCTTTTGCACATTCTGAGCTATACTAATTTAAAGAAAAATCCCCTCTTCGCACCGATGTTTAAATAGGTACAGAGGTTATTACTACTATGCCCATGGCTTTGCATTTTTATTAGCAGACAAGTCACACAAATTATTCCAACTTTGAAGAGGTCACTCCAAGGATAACATGCCCCCATGCAACTGGAACAATCTAAAGTAATGTAATGCCTTGATGCCAAAAGTTTATATTTACCAAAACTCTGTGTGCTTATGCGTTAACTGAGATTAATGTTGAAAAAATTGAGTTGTTTTAGGCAACTGTGGGATTTACAATTTTTGGTATGCTTCCCCCTTGCCTTCGTCTCCTTTCTCAATGTTTCTTGCTTCCTTTAACATGAAAAACGTGGAGCATAAAGATAAATCTATTACCAATAACTAAATCTTGATGCAACTTTATAAGAAACGAGGTTATAATAGTCCACTTGATTTTCAGGCTCTAATGCTGAAGACTTGTAAATGTTCTTCATAACACTATTGGACATTGGTAGTTTTATGGATATCAAGTTTTACCCACTTTCTCGTCCACTTGCTTCTTATACTTCTACATTATTTGAGACTAAGCTAGAAATTCTATACAAGTATAAAAGGCAAATGGACATGTAAGTGGCTAAAACTACCATGCACGCTATAATGTAACATCGATCTTGGTATATCACCTTACAGCTGATTTTAAGCTTTGGGCGGAGGGTTGATAATGTTACCCCCGCAGTGCTCTTAGTGTTTTGGGCTTCACTTGGTTGTCAATTGCATGGTAGCGTTGACAAGAGAAGGCTTATATGCCCACATTTTCGTTTTCAGATGCAAAATAAGTACCTGCTTACATGCTGCTGAAATTGGCCTTTTGATTGAAGAAGAGTGATCCATCAACATTTTATTTGCATTAAAGGTATTTTAGGATTCAAAACTCGAGCAGCAAGAGGAGACAATAAGCTGTTTAGTAACATAGTTCAAAGGGTTTGAAATTCAAAATTCTAAAGAGAAAATATTGTAGCAAAGTTAATTTGAACCATAATTTCATTAAACGCATCATAAGTGAGAGAAATTGGTAAGCTAGGGCTGCGTTTCTTTCAACTTGGGCTAACTCAGTGCTTGGTGTGATAGTTGTTGAACAAAAGCTTTGATCCGTTCACATTTTTTCTTATTTTTTACTTGCAGAACTCCATGAATATGGTGACTTGGATTTGCAAAACAATAATTTATTTGATACAGAGCGGAGGATTTTGGAGCTTGGAACCTTAATATAAACATTTTTAATTTTGTAATCAAAACAATAATTTCATCTAACCAAAAAAGAATGATATTTTAGTAACAATTTCATCATAATAAACTAATAATAGTCTTTTGTTGAGATTAACATTGTTGATAGCAATACTATTTAATGCCACAGAATTCTAACACTGCCAATGTCACACCCCGAAATTCAAGAGGTGATGTAACAGAATAATTAAGTTAATTAAATCAAATTTATTAGGTTAATTAATTTAAATTTTAATTAAAATTACCCATTTAAAGAATTCAATTGATTATGAAAAAGGTGAATGTAAAACTTTTTAAACAATTAAAATAGCAAAGTAGATAGGGTGAAAATAAAATAAGATAATAAGAGAGAGAAAAATACATGTTGAATCCCACCAGGCCTACAACTTGTGCACACATATGGTATGATAATAATTAAAACTACAACCACAATCCAATATAAGAAAGGAAATTAAAACATTACATGCCTTAATTAAATTATACAAATAACCTACTCAAAATCTTCTACTGCTCGAAAGTCCGGTCGGTGGACTCCTAGTCGATCCTAAACTGAAATCCACAAAGGGGAAAAGGGTTTAAAAACAAATTAAAAGTGAGCGAAAGGCTCAATAAGACTAGGTCTAAAAAAACACTGATTTGAATATAAAATTTATCATTAAAGGAAATGTTTAGAAAACAAAATTTAATAGATAAATAAATAAATTCAATTAAACCATTCTTACCAAAAATTGTTCATTGTTCGTCCAGAAAGGATATTACTATTGTTCATTGTTCATCTAGAAAGGATATTACTATCTTTTCTTGGGCAAACCATAATTTTCACCACTATAGTGGCCCAGCTGAGTTTCAGGACCTGCCTTCAAGGTCGCACTCTACACGACTCGATCTCTGAATATAGCATCATGCCTATATATGCATTTCTATAGTTATTGAAAATCTCATTGTACCGAGTGTATTCATTGAGGTTCATTATGCGGTTTATTACTAATATCATCTCATTCAACACTTTATGAAAACAACTGATAAAAATCATTTTCAGACATTCATTGAAAACATTTTGAAAGAAATCATTTTGAGCTCAAAACCATTTAAAAACTTGGCTACCAAAGAAGGGAGTAGAAGTCTTACCTCAATATCCAGCACTGCAACTTAACACCGTAATCCTGATCCGCTAAACTTTACCTCCACAGAATCATAAACAACCTTGAATGTAAACTAAGTTCATCAATATCTAGCTTAAAATATTCTACACTACTAAGTTATCCATGGTGTCCTAGGGTGCCATTTATATCTGTAAAATCATACTATAAAGTTAAAATCTCGATCTGGGTTTAAAATAGTGAAAACAGGTGAAAAACTGTCATTTTTCATGAAGTCCAATCGGCTTGCCGAACTTTTCTAGGTTTGGCCTTCTGATCATATGAGTCTGGCATGCTGAAATCATGAGCCTGGCCTACCGATGCTTAACATCCGTCTGTCGAATTGAAAAATCTAGAAATTTCCAGACTCAAACCTTAGCCTCCTTGGGCTCGAATCTTTATTTCCAACATGTGTTCTCGGTTCCTAGGCATACAAAACATTCATAAATGATAGAAAAATAAAATAGAACACTTTTAAACAAATTCAAGCAAGTTTTACATTGGAAATTTTAAAGAAACCCGAAAATAGAGAAAAAGGGAAAAAGTTGATGAAGCTCAATTTCATCCTAATCAAGCTCAAATTGTGAGGGTTTGTGTTCTACTAACCTAGATTAAAGATTTTCTAAGCTCATAAAACTGGGATTATAACATTTTAAGGAAATTTAGAAATTTAGGAAAGTTTAAAAATTTGAAAAATAAACAAACTAACCTTGGATTTGAGCATGAAATGAGTTCATGGACATTCAATTGAGCCTCCAAGCTTCCAATCTAGTAGAGATTTCAGGCTTGAGATTCAAAAATTTTTAATCAAAAAGAGAGGGAAGAGAAAAAGAGAGAGGCACAGAGAGAGAGAGACGAGAGAGAGTTTGAGAATGAGAAAGGGGAAGTGTATGAGAGTAAGGAAGAGAGGGAGAGTGAGTGAGATAAATAGAGAGGGAGAGGAGGGGGTGGTTTTCAAAGTAAAACCATGTGTCACCCACAGTTTTACAAAAGGGACGTAGTTGGCATTTAACAAATTGTTTTGTTTAAAAATTTAAAATAACAAATAAAATGCAAATAAAAATACTTAATAGTGAAATTAATTTGACAACATCACAAGATAATTAAATTATGTTTAAATTACATTTAGGCATACCAATACACTATGTTACATATTAATCTTAATTAATTTTGGGGTGTTAAAGCTCTCTACCCTTAAAAAAATTTCGTCCTCAAAATTACAAATCAACTCAGAAACAAAACAAATGTGGATATAACTCTCGCATGGTTGATTCTAACTCCCACATCACTTCATCAACTCTGTGATATTGCCACACAACTTTTACTAACAGTATATTATGGTGTCGCAAGTTTATCACCTTCTAATCGATAATCTGGATCAACACATCTTTGTATGTTGTGTCCTCCTAGATCTGCACATCATAGAATGAAACTATCTTGCTTTGCTTAAGTGAACACTTTCAAAGCATTGACACATGAAATGAATGTGAGAGAGCTCTAGAGGAAGATCAAGCAGATAAGCAACCACACTAATACGTTGAATGATCTCGAACAGTCAAACAAACCTTGGTGCAAGTTTCCCACTTACACCAAAACATGCAATACCTTTATGTGATGATACCTTCAAGAGAACGAAATATCCTATTTCAAATTCTAAAGGTCGGAGTCTTCTATCTGCATAGCTTTTTTGCCTACTCTGAGCCACTTTCAATCAATCATGAATTACGGTTACCTTCTCATTGCTGTCATGGATTTCATTTGGCCGAAGAACCATCCTGTCCTTTGGTTATGCCCAACACATCGGTGACTGACACGGTCATCCATAAAATGCTTCATATGGTGCCACCCTGATGCTTGCTTGATAACTGTTATTGTATGCAAACTCTATTAGATGCAAATACTTCTTCCAATTCCTGTTGAAGTCTAAGACAAATGCACGTAGCATATCTTCAAGGATCTAAATGACTCACTTAGATTGCCCATCAGTCTAAGGATTAAAGGCTGTGTTGAAGTTCAAATCTATGCCTGAGGCTTCCTGAAAGCTCCTCCAATACTTGGCAGTGAATCGGGTGTCTCTATCAGAAGTGATGGATAAAGGGACTCCATGCAACCTTATTATATTCTGTAGATACAACTCCCCTAGAACTCTCCTCAAACACATCAACCTGAAAGGGATGAAATGCGTTGATTTTGTTAACCTGTCAATGACGACCCAAATCACATCATGCCTTTGGCAATCCGATGAGAAAATCTATTGCGGCATGCTCCCATTTCCACCCTGGAATAGGAAACAGCTGAAGTTGACCTGCTGGCTTCTGGTGTTTGGCCTTCACCTAGAGATAAGTTGCACACTTGGCCACGTACTTCCAGACATCTTTCTTCATGCATCTCCACTAATATTGCCTTTTTAGATCACGATACATCTTCATGCTCCCTAGATGAATGGCAAATTAAGACTTGTGTGCTTAGTCCATTATGGCCTTCATCATTCTGCAATCACTGGGATCCCCAAACGCTCCCTGAAGTATAATGATCCATCTGCATGTATCCTCCATTCTGTAAATTACTCCCCGTTCTAGATCTACGTCCATATTCCCTGTAGGTGTTGTTCTCGCCACTGATTTTGCTTCACTATTTGGATAAGAGTTGGCGTCGACTTCATATGGTACACCAAAACTCGATTGTAGTCTTCATCATACTATAGCCCATACTCACTCACCATCGCATCTTTTTTTTTAGTCCTCAAGTGCCAAACATGCGAGAATCCCTAAAGACTTTTAGCTAAGCACATCTGTGACTACGTTAGCCTTTCTTGGATGATATTGCAGTGTGAAGTCATAGTCTTCCATATACTCCATCCATCTTCATTGCCTTAAGTTGAGATCCTTTTGAGTGAACAGATACTTCAAACTCTTATGGTTTGAGAAAACATGAAATGTTGCCCCATATAGATAACATCTTCAGATCTTCAACGCATGTCCATAGACCATTGTGTGTCCATGCTGTATCAACACACACCCAAGTGCGCATCCTATGGTATCCGTGCAGACTTCATATGGCTCATCATTATTTGGGATAATCAATACTAGAGTAGTAGTCAATCGATTCTTCAATTTATGGAAGGCAAACTCACACTCATCATACCATTTGAATATGACATTCTTCCTAATCAACTGTGTCAACAGAGCCGCTATCTTTAAGAAATCTTTCACAAATTTCCTGTAGTATCCTACAAGTCCCAAAAAACTATGAATCTCTACTACGTTCCTCAGTCATTCCCACTCCACTATGGCTTCTACCTTTGAAGGATCCATTGAAATGCCTTGCTCAAAGATAATATGCCCCAAAAACTTAACTTTAGTCAGCCAAAATTCACACTTTTCTTTCTTGGCATATAACTAGTGCTTTCGTAGAGTTTGAAGCATGATCCTCAAATGTTCTTCATGTTCTTTCCAGGTCTTAGAATAGATCAAGATATCATCGATAAACATGATCACAAACTAATCCAGATAAGGCCTAAATATCCTGTTCATTAAGTCCATGAAAGCTGTTGGAGCATTTGTCAAGCCAAATGGCATCACCAGAAACTCAAAATGTCCATATCGAGTCCTGAAGATTGTCTTGGGGATGTCTTCTATCTTAATCCTAAGCTGGTGGTATCCGAAGCACAAATCTATCTTCAAGAAATACTGCAAACCTCGCAACTGATTAAATAACTCATCAATCCTAGGCAGTGGATCCTTGTTCTTTACAGTGACTCGATTTAGCTATCGGTAGTCTATGCATAACCTAAGGGTTCGATCATACTTTTTGACGAACAAAATTGGTCCATCCTACGACGATGTGCTATTTCGAATATACCCTTTGTCAGGAAGCTTCTGAAGTTGCTTTCTCAACTTTTTCATCTTTGTCAGTGCCATGCGATAAGGTACTACAAAAATCAAAGCAGTTTTCAAGAGCAACTTAATACCAAACTTAATTTTTTGATGTCGTGGTAATCTAGGCAACTCGTCGGGAAAGACATCTTCAAACTTATCAACTATTGGAATTGCTACACTTCATCCCATTACACGAGACTTTTTTCTTAAGTTCATAAGAAGGGCATAGTAGGCTAGATTCTTCCGTCCTCCGAGACAGGTCTTCATGAGGCGTTCACATATCATTCAATCATTACTACCCTGGTAAGTGATCGTCGTTCCCCTATCAGACACTAAGGTCACTTCCCTAAGTTGACAATCTACAACAACACTATACTTGGACAACCAATCTATCCCTAAGATTACATCATATGTACTCATGGGGATTACAATCAAATTACTCTTCAGAGTTTCACCCCCAATTATTATCTTACAAGATTTACATATACGATTCACACACACCTACCCTTGGAGTGAGGTAATAACCAAGGGCTTATCAAACTCTTCTATCTCTAATCCCAAGGCATGTAAGAAACTAAAACCATATTGTCGATGACCGCATTACTAGTCTAAGCATCCGAGCTTCCTAAGGTCATGCTATGAACTTGGGCTGGAGCTATCCCTTTTCCTTTACTAGCATTACAAGGTCTTGGTTTGGACGACCGATAC
>LNSY01074700.1:0-10488 GCA_002024485.1 Artocarpus camansi
ATTCCTTGGCTGTGTTCAAGGCCTCCTAGATTGGTTATAGGTATTTTAAGTAGATGCTATTTTTGAATGAAGACTTACGCAAATGTCCTTTCTTTAAAGCCTCTTGAGCTGTCCTATTCTCTAAATCTGAAATCTCTGAGATGGCTTTGCTAACCTTTAATGTAAGCCCGCAGCAATTCTCCTAGGCTCTAAATTACAGACTAAAGGTCCTTGCTTTTTTTTGCCTGTCTTGATATGCATAGAGTAGGCTCTGACAAAGGAGTCCACCAACTCTTCAAAGCTATTAGTCGTTCCAGTGGGCAAGTTGCTGAACCATCGGAGGGCTAGTCCTCTCAAACTTTGTATGAACAGTTTGCACATCATTTCATATAATATCATATTTGGAATGTTCATTGCACTAACGACATTCTTATACTATAGGAGGTGATCCTTTAGGTCTGTGGTTCCGTCAAAGCATGCGAACACAAGGTTTCCATACTTAGTAGGAACGACGAAGTAAGCCTCCTCATAAATGGGGTCTCACTTATATTCTTTATGATGTCATCGAGCGCTGAGGTCTTGCTCATAGCTTTGGTAAATTTTTTATCGATTTCCACTTCAACCATTCTGGTGCTCTAGTTAAGCATGTTTTTCATCATTTGTTGGATGGCCTCTACGATTAATAAGGTCAGCATTTGTACGGCTTCCGCTTGTATGGCGCATGTTTTTCATCATTTGCTAGATGGCCTTTGTGGTTAACAAGGTCAGCATTTATACAGCTTTTGCTTGTTTTGTTTGCTCGATCTCTTTGTTCTATCTCTAAGATGTTTGTAGATTTTCTCTACTTACACCCTGTTGAGCAGTTATAGTTGTCGCTGTCACCATAGGTGTTGATATCATTGTAGTTGTAGTTGTTAGTGTAGGCACTAAAGTCATGTATAATCGTTGCATCCTCCCAATAGGGCTATAGAAAGACTGTTGCCTCGTTAGAGGTGGCGTCTGGTACTACCATTGCGTTGTTGTTGTTTTTAGGAATGTCAAACACCCATAGTATGTTTAATATACGAGTAGACTATTAGCTAGGAATTTTGGTAGCTTACTTGGCTCTTGAGAGTAGTGTTCTCACTACTGAGCTAGTCTAGTCATCTGTTGCATTCGTGGGAATGTGTTGTCTGCTTGTGTAATAGCTTTTTCAACATTTCTACCTCAACAGCAAGGATCTCCTTTTGCTTGTTTCTTTGAAAGACAGTCTATGTATCCTCATTCTGCATGTTAGGTATACTCTGGTTGTCTACACTATCTACCATTTCTAGTGCTAAAGCTTCAAAATCCTCAAGTTGATGATCTAAAGGCCCCATGGTTGGCCTTAAATTGTAGATGTTGGATTTATTATTAAATATAAATTTAGGTTAGTTTATAAACTAATATTAATTGCTTATAAATTTGGGCCCCCAAATCACCGTTATCAGGATCTGTTTAGCTTTTAAGAACATAATTAGAATAATAATAAAACAAAAATAAAATCAAGACTATAAATAATCAAATGATATTGTTAAATAAATGATACCACATGCAGATATTTATAGTAGTTTACTTTATAATAAGAGCTAAGTATGTTATTCTTCACTATAAATGAATGAGTAAGTACAAGTTACAAAGTGTTTAAAATAAGTAATATAAGGATGAGAGAGTATTTCTATAGAGTTTCCATAGAGTTCTTCATGTGTTTCAATGAGGTTGCTAATGCTCTTTATATAGAGTGTCATCAAGAACGTGGCTTCAATTGGGTGGAAGAAGTAGGTGTAGTAATGCATGCAATAGTGGGACATGTGTCAATCTATGAGAAGGAGTCAAACTATGATAGGGTGTAAATATCAGACCTCTCCCTTCATCTCATTTCGTGGCTTAGCACATATCTTATTGTAACTATCAAGTGCCATATATCGATCCTATCAAACTGACACTTCACAAATCTACAATGATTAAGAATATTTAGATTTTCATGACAAAATGAGTAAACTTGTAATCAAACAGTAGTCATCGAATCAATTGATAACTCAACTCAATTGAGTATCAAACAAGTAATGCTTCCCATGTCAAACTGCCTAGAATCGAATACTCTTGTCAGGCTTGATTTGCTCTACATATAATTCAAATTCCTCATTTTGGGACTTTATTGAATGATTTAGGCCTAACCAAAGCATACACCAATAAATTCACAACCTTAAAAAGATAATTTCAAAGTTAGAATTCAACAAGTAGCCTAAGGAAAACTTGCCAAATTCAATTAAAAACATAGGTCCCATCCAATTAGTATATATCATCTAAGACTTTTCTTGGTCTAACATAAACTAATAATTATTCTCTTTGGCCATTAACTTATTAACAGAGCTCCTAGGGGAGGTTAATCATAAAATTAATCTTGAGTATTTAACCATCACTTCAACTACTTGTCCATGGTTGTAATCACAACCTAGAGGTGAACAACAATAAAATATGCTCAAGCAAATTACCTTTTCGAAAATCCAACCTAGTATATGATGTATTTCTTCCTACGAGTCGGGACCGTTATATGTTACCAATGGACCATCAATGGAGGCCCTAGGTACTCTCTTCGAAAACCTTCTTCTGCTAAATATTTTAAATAGCAAGGTTTTATGTTAGAAATAGATGAACAATTTTTTATGAGCGACACCCCTTATCCTACATGACGTGTTACTAACATACACAGCAAAACATATTATAAAGCACACAAAATCTGCAAAGCTATAAGTAATATAATAAACAAACGTAATATTATGGTTTCATCAAAGACAAAAGAAAATAAAGATAACAAAATTTAATCGAAACATATATTGATTTTTTATCTTGTATCTTCACATTGTATCCTTTTTCATGCGACGTCTATCTTCAATTTTAATCTCATATACTTCAAAAATTATTTTCTCATTATCATAAAATTTTATGTTCTCAAAATTGTCTTAAAAAACTACTAAAAAATAATTGAGAAAATCTTGTTTTGTCATCATCTGGTCAACCAGTTACACCACATCGGTCGACCAGTTCCTTATCCCAGACAAAGATTCGGCTGTACCCATGTCCAGTCGATTGAACACAAAAGGACCAGTTGATCGGTTCAATGATGAACCGATTATTGTAGTGCAAATTTTCAATTATTTGTAGTCTTACAATAATTCTAAGACATATAAAAAATTATAAGCATAGAAAATACCTTGAACTTCAATCATCTCTATCTTTAAGATCTGTCTTCAATCAAAATAAATATTTTTCTAGAAATTTACAACCAAAACCCTTGTCAAAACCACAATCTTTTACAACCCAAATGAACCCCATGAACAAGGGAGACCAAAACCACCATCAAAGATTTCCCATCTTATCTCTCTCTAAACTTTCTCTCTTTAAGTGTTAAACTACCCCACCTATCAAAGGCAATATTCACACTCTTTCTAGTAATTGTTCTACCCAAGAGACCATTAAACCATATTATTTAACTTAAACACCTCATCCACCCTAATGGGCACACTCTCATCATCAAAGGCATAGGAAAATCCTACATAATCATTCATGCTTTTTTCCACACCATTTGCACGCTTAGAGACCGACTTTGGCTAATTTTTTATCTTCAATGGATCAAGGATCACAATGGGCTTCACCCTCATAACCTAACCATATTTAGTGGTAGTTGGGTCTAGTTGTACGCTACCCAAGGCCATCATTAAATGAGCCTAAAAGCATATTTTGGCCTTTCCCAATGCAAGAACGACCTCCACAGACTCGCCAACTTCCATCACTTAGCATGCCACAACCTTAGCTCCTGATAGAATGGACACTAGAGCAAATCAAAGGAGTCACAAAGATTGCACCTTCAATGCATGAAGGCCCACCACAAAAGAGCCCCAATAAAAGGCAAAAGATATCTTATGACAATAACACATATCTATATCATATTTGACTTGGTCATATTAACCTAAATAGGATTGAAAGGCTATTAAAGGATGGTCTTTAAGGAAACTAAAAGTTGGTGAACTCCAAATTTGGAAGTCCTATCTAGAAGGTAAGGTAACCAAGAGACCTTTCTCTGTAAAAAGTGAAAGAGCTAAAAAAACTCTTGAGTTGATACGTACCAATGTGTGTGGACCTTTAAATGTCCAAACTAGAGGTGGGTATGAATATTTCATCACTTTTAGCAACTATTATTCTAGATATGGTTATGCTTATCTAATGTAAAGAAAATTTAAGACTTTTAGAAAATTCAAGGAATTATGAGTGGAAACTAATAGAAAATTAGAAAAGTAAATAAAGGTATTTTGATCAAATCGAGGTGCTGAGTATCTAAATACAAAATGCACAGATCATTTAATGGAAAGCAGAATAATTTTGCAACTCACCATAACTAGAACTCCTCAACAAAATGGATTCCATAAAGAGAAATCAAACGATACTTGACATGATAAGATGATTGAGTAATTCTTTACTGACTACATTCTTCTAAAGATATGCTTTAAGAAACAAGTTTACATTTGAAACTTGGTTCCATCTAAGTCTATACCTAAGCTGTCCTTAGAGTTGTAGAGTGGTTGAAAACCTAGTTTGAGACATAACTGCATATGAGGGTGTCTAGCACATATGTTAAAGGCTAAGAATAGGAAGTTTGAACCTCGTTCTAAAGTCTCCATCTTTGTAGGATATCCTCAAGGTACAAGAGAAGGTTTGTTCTATAGTCCTAAAGATAAGAAGATGTTTGCATAAAAAAATGCTACTTTTCTTGAGCATGACTGTATGAAATACTTCAAACCTAGGAGCAAAGTGGTTTTAGAAGAATTACTTGCCAAGTAGATCTACCCACAACCGACAAAAGTTGTCGATGAGCTGGTAAAAGTTATCAAATGGCAAACCAAAAGGGCCATAACTTCTAGTCAAACACCATTGGTGCTTCGTCATAGTGGGAGGGAAATTAGATTACTTGCTAGCTTTTGTGGAGAAGCATAGCTAGTTGTTGTGAGTGACGCTAAGGAAGATCCATTGACTTACAAGTCAGCAATGGAAAATTCTGAGAAAGAGAAGTGGCTAGAAGCTATGAAACTCATGATAGAACCCATATATTCAGACACAGTCAGGGAGCTTATTGATCCTTTTGAAGAGGTAAAATCCAATGGGTGTAAATGGATCTACAAGGGACAAAAAGCGCGAGAAGGAAAAGTGGAGACTTTCAAGGCAAGGCTAGAGACAAGGGTTGTAACCAAAAAGAGGGAGTCGACTATTAAAAGACTTTCTCCCTAGTTACCGTGCTAAAGTCTATTTAGATTCTCTTGTCTAGTGGTGTACATTTTGATTACAAAATCTAGCAAATGGATATCATGATGACAATTATGAACATCTATTTTGAAGAAGCAGCTATATGATGCAACTAGAAAATTTCAAAGCTAAAGGACAAGAGCAAAAAAATCTACAAGCTATAAAAGTCTATCTATGGACTAAATCAGGCTTCTAAGATCATGGAGTATCAGGTTTGATGAGGCTATTAAGTCTTATGGTTTAAAAAAAAAAACCAAGAGGAACCATGTGTCTACAAGTAAATAAGAGAAAACAATGATTTTCTTAATTCTTTATGTTGATGACATCCTACTGATTGAAAATGATAAGATATCCTACTGATTGGAAATGATAAGGAACTAATGTCACAAGTAAGGGAATGGTTAGCCAGGTAGTTCCAAATGAAAGCATTAGGAGAACAAGCTTTGTTCCAAGGATATAACTTATCAGAATCACAAGAAAAGACTATTGGCATTGTCTTAGGTTACATATATAGACAAGAAGCTTGTCAGTACATGATGTAAAACTTTAAGAGAGGAATTTTACTTTTTAGGCATGATATTCATCTCTCTAAAAACCAAATACTCTTTAGTAGGAAGAGAACATGAGATTTTTTTTTTTCTTATATATGGGCAATCGGAAGGCTGATGTATGCTATATAGTGTACTAGGCCTAACATCTACTATGAAGTTAGGATAGTCAGTAAGTTTCAATCAAATCCATGATTTAATCATTAGACAACTGTAAAGTATATTCCCAAGTATCTTAGGAGAACAAGAAACTGTATGCTTAAGTATTTTGGTAGAGATCTATATGTCAACAGATACACAGATTCGATTTTCAATCAAAACAAAATGATCAAAAGTTGATCTCAAAATGTTATCTTTACTCTTGATGGTGGAGCCTTTATTTGGAGAAGCATGAAACTAAAATGTGTTTCTAACGATAGAATGGAGGCCAAATATGTAGCTGCTTATGAAGCATCCATAGAAGTCGTCTGACTTTGCAAGTTCTTGATAGATTTGGAAGTTGTTCCATATATGAATAAGCATATTAAACTATACAGTGACAACAGTGGTGCAATCGTTAGCATTAGAGAACCTAGAAATTACAAGAGTACAAAGCATATAAAGAAAAGATATCATTTGATTTGGGAGATAGCTGAGAGAGGTGATATGATGGTGATAATGATCGTGTTGGAAGACAATCTTGTAGATCCATTCATGAAGACCTTGCCTATCAAAGTTTTGGAGAAGCATCTGGAGGGATATGGATTAAGAGACATGTCTCATTTTCTTTAGGGCAAGTGAGAAAATGTTAATATAGATGCCCTTAAAGCATATGATGTTTTATAAATAACATATTTATAGATAAATAAAGTGAATTTTTCATTATATTTGTGTGCATGTATTTTAAATACTTTATGAAATCATTAAAATTATATAATTATCTATGTAACTTTAAATATTATTTGTGTTATATACAAGAGGATATTGTTTAAGGATATAATTAAAATGGTTAGTAATATATAATTATTTATTCAATTAAAGTATAAAATATTTAATTGAATATTACTAGTGTAAGTCATTTCTATTAAAAACGGAATAGCTTTATCCGAACTGCTAATGTAGTGAGTCATTAAATAAATGTGCTATACATAATAAATTATGTAGGACTAAGACATGTTGTGGTATGAACAATTAATAATTTGTGTTAAATATTGCAATTCTAATCACGTCAACTGATGATGATATATAAGACGATTTTAATCCTAAGTTATTAGCAAACTCTTATTTATGTAATTATGCCTTTTGATTTACTATGTGTGGATTTGAGAATCTAAATATATCCCTTGTATTTGGAGGCTTGGTAAAGTAAGTAGCTGGGAATGTTAATATTACAAGACAAAATCTTTTCCTTCTCAAACGAGAAGCATTTAAATAATTATCTTAAGTATTAATTTGAGTCTTGAACAAAATGAGCGCTCAACTCGTGTTCATGAATTTATTACTCGATCTAAAGCTTGTTCACTAAGTTTGCATATTTAGAATTTCTAATTTTGGATAAATATGATTTAACTCAAGTTTGAAAACTTAAATTCATAAACAAATGAGATTGGGTAATAAGTAGACTTTCTCTCTCCTTTCTCCTCAAATTAGCTCTACACACAACAGAAAATCTGTCTGGTGGCGCCTCCACCTGATAAGGAAAGGGAGAAATTTTTTTATTTTAATTAAATATTGTATATTTAAAATTAAGATTAAGGAAGCTTCTAAAATTAATTTGTTACTTCCATTCTTTATAAATAGAGGCATCCTCTACAACACAATTAAGAGTCTCAGTTAGACTACTAAAATTTTGCCATTGTCAAGACATGTAGAAAGAAAAAGAGAGAACAAAAAGAGTTCTTCTTCATCTTAAGATTTGTTTTGCTCATGTGATGAGAACAACTAGTGACAAAAGTGGGTAAGTGATCTTTGAGTAACCCTTAGTTCCTTCTATACCCACCCGTTCGTCCATCTGATGTCGAGGACTAGACAAGGAAGATGGTGGTCTCAAATAAAGGACGGTCATCTCCAACAGAAGAAGAATTGTGACTTCCTCTCTTTTTTCTGGGTAAACAAAATTACCCATATTTATTTAGCATTAAATTAATTTTATTTACAGCATGTTTTACAAAAGTTTTGAGAAATTTTGATTTATATGCATTCCGCACCTCTACCACATTTCTGCTATTTTCATGAAAATCGTTTTTGAAAACCAACATTCATATCATGCAACGCATAGCGAATTACAATGGCCTTTAATAGCAGTTAAAAATAATCAAAACACAATACTACAAAATTAAAACTTATTCTCTTCCTAAAAAATTACTAAGTAATTTTCTTTTTAAATTCTGCATATCTGATGTTACTTCATAATAAAATCACTTATACATTTTTCAATGGAAATATTTATCTTATATTATCAAATTCAATGTGTAAATAAAGTACCAAAACAAGTCCCCATTTAGAAGAAAGGAATATATAGTACAATGTTTTCTAACAAAAATTTTTTTTACTAGTTTTAAATTAAAAAAAACACACATAAGACTTTGCTAAAATTTAAGAGCCTATAATTACTCCTTTTAAGGTTGACATCAATTAGAGACGTTAATAATAATAGTATATAAACTAACATGTTTTTATTTTTTTTTTAATAAAAGAATTAGATTAGGTATATTACGCACGCATGTCCATTAGACGTGCACCACAACTAGCTATCGTAAAAAAGAAAATAGTGCAATTTTTATTAACTTTTTTGAAAATTAAATATTCCAAATTTGTTTATTTACTGTTTTATTAAGTCTATCTAAAAGAAAAATAAGTTATGATGCTACAAATAAGATTAAAGAGACATTAAAGGTAACAAGTGATTTTCTTACCGTTTTCGTACCATCCAACGATTTCTACTTTATTCAATTTGAAGGAACCCGAATGTTGTAAAAATATGGGAACTCCCGTATTACCATTCTCGTCCTAAGATTAACCTGATAATTACATATACCCTTTTAAATGTATTTGAGATGAGAGGGAAATGAAAGGTAACAAATGATTTTGGTCTCATTTTCATTTCACCCAACGACTTACGCTACTCAATTGGAAGGAACCCGGATCTTGTAAGAATATGTGAACTCCCATATTATCCTTTCCGTCTCAAGATTAACCGAATAATTACAGATGACCTTTAAATGTATTTTGAAATTACTTCATAATATTTGAGATGTGAGAGTTCTTCCTTGTAAGTGGTGCATAAAAAACAAAAATAAATAAATAAAATAAAATAAAATAAACTTATCGGCGGCGTGATGTTTAAAACCATGAGATTTAAGATAGGATATTATGAACTTAGCATACTCTTTCATTTGATGTGATTCTAAGCAAATCTAACATTCATAAATATACACTACTGATAAAGACGTATCTGCGGTAGAACCCTCGTCAACGTAATGTTTCCCCTCCTTTATGTTATAATTGCTTCGCTTTGACCATCACTTAACCATACGTTTCTTCTTCCCTCTTCCAATCATATTGCATAGCTTATTACATGACCAAGGAACCCACCAACAAAGAGCTAATTTGATTATGCCTTGCCTCACAACTTTAGATGCGTTTAGAGAACTACATTGCTTAAATCGTGATTCCTTAATTCTCACAAAGCTAAACTACAATTCCAGAATTACATACCACTAACTATAGTCCCTATATATGATATTTAAATAAAATTTGCCGGGAACCGCAACATCCCACACATTTAATTATAAGAGGTAGATTTCTTTTATCTTCCAAAACTACTCTGAATCAAAATCAGGAAATTACTAGAAACATGCCTGGAATTAGAAATTAAGTATACATACGTATAATTAATACTGAAAGATCTCTAGCAATAGAAAAAGGAAACACAAAAACCAAAGCCAAAAAGCCAGTTTTTGTACCAAAATCTGTCCTACCAACTGTAAGCCTCCTCAACCCTTTTCATCCAAACCTCTAGAGCCCCAGTATTGCACCTTAGCTGTAGGTAGAGAATCGGAATCGATGTCAGAAAACGAAGAATAGTCTGCAAGAATCCTCTTCTCTGATCTGCAGCATGCCCAATCCACCGCTTGCTTTGCAGCCCGCCAGCCCACCTTACACGGCAGCTTGATGAAACAGCAGACAATGGCCAGAGGGCATGAAACACACAGCAAACAAGCACTGCATAGAAACCCTGCAGTTTTATAACAGCAACTTGAATTTTGGTCTGCGGGAGAGCTTAAAGCTCCTATTATTCTGTTATTATCCCTGCAATTAAGGTGTTTCACCTTGGCATTCTCTTCAATGGCAAATTTTCTTCCCATCTTGGTTTTCTCTTCAGGGAAAAATTTTATTTTTTATGTTTTTAATGTTGAAAAAAAAAATGACGTTATCTGAAACGTGTAATATATGCTGTAGTGACAAACAGTGCCAGTCCTTTCTAAAGATTGTGGTTAGATTGCGAGTTTCGGCTTCAAATTTTCTACATTTTTTTGAGTCTCTTTTTGTATCCTTGTCCTCTGAAACATTTTGCCACTTTTTATCATCTCGGTTCCTGATTCGGAAATATGCTAAAAACGCCATTTTCACATGCTGGATTCGTTAAGGACCAGCAACAGAGTCG
>LNSY01075058.1:0-12036 GCA_002024485.1 Artocarpus camansi
AAATTGTTGTAGTGTTTAATTCAACCCATATTTATCACATAGATTTTTTTTCACAAAATTTGAATTTCAAACCCAATTGGGTTAAAACTCTTTGTTAAACTACATTCCCAAATTCTATGTGCTCTTGAATTGCACAAAAATTTATCTCCAACCTCATTCCCAACCAAAACTAATTATGTGGAAAATCTATTTTACCCTACATAGAAGAAATGGTGCATTTGATCCTGTTTTATAAGCATTCAACGAAATTAATAAGCCCTTTGGAAGAACGGTTCTAACCATCAGTTACAACTCTGAATAGTATAAAGCTCTTAAAAAATACAATATAAAGCTCTCATATACTACAGTTCTCAAACTAATATTGTTGGTTTCAATAGTTTTTTCAAATAGCCTGTAAGTCAAGTTTTTTTTTTCCAATGCCAAAAGGAATTGAAGACAAGTTATTGTCATTAGAGTTTCTACTAGCATAACATTGTTTATTCTGAAGGGTAATAATGTCTTTTTGAATGCTAATTTTGCCATTAATGATAAATTATATGTGATTAGAAAAAGAAAAGAATTAGTGGTGTTCAAAAAAGCGACAAACTATTGGGATATGATTTGGTCAAACCCAAATCATAGAGTGAAGGCCCAACGAGGAGGCCCGATTTGCATATCAAATCAAGCCTAACAAGGAAGATCGATTTAAGCCCAATGATTCGGTTCATTATGTCAACATTCATTCAATTAGGAGGCTCGATCAATTCAACAGATTTGGTTCAATTAGGAAGTTACTATTGTTCGCTTGGACTAGATTAGAGTCGCTGAGTCTGAGTATGGGTTCGATTGGATCGTTAAACTAAAGTTGAGCTCGACGATTACAAGGAGATATCCACTAAGCCACAACAAAGAACATGGAGTTATGGCTTGATATTTATACCTTATCAGAGACCGACACGTGTCTCATTATTATAAAGTTAACGAGATCCACTCTCTCCATCAAGTTGAAGCCCACGATCACTTTAAGACCCTTTATAAATAGAGGGAGAAGCATTTAGCCAAAGTATCCAAATTCTTACACCCTTACAAACACTTTCTAGAAATAATTTTAGATTTATTTCTATTTTGAGATACACAATCTTGTATTTTGTACTCATTTCATCGTATAATGAGGAATATTAGACATAGCTCTAATTAAAGAGTAAACTACTTTAAATTCAACACGTGGTATTTTTATTTATGTAGCATTTTCTTATCATTTAATGCATTTGATATGTTTCTGTTTTGATTAAAACACTAATCTATTCTTCACAAGGTTGCTAGGACCTAATAATGGTGATTTGAGCGCTTAAGCCTTTAAAATCCGATAACAAATTCAATTTTGATCTGTTTGTATTTAATTATAGATCTAACGTCTACACAAACAACAAAAACCAACCAAACTAAATTCAACTAGATCATTTCAATGTTGTTTTAAATTGACTTGATTAGGTTAGCATGAAGTTCTCTTTTTATAATTTAGCTTGATTAACAATCTTTAAATAAACCCAAACTCTTTCTCCACTTGATCAGAAGAAAGAAGAACGGGAGGAAAAGAGCTATGGCTGTTAAATTGGACGAGTAAAGTGTAAGATAGAGTGCAATGAGGTATTGGAGGATTTGTTAAAGCAGCTTGGTTTCCAAGAGAGGTTGGTTAATGTAATTGTGGATTGTATTTCCAAACCAGTTTTTTGGGAGAGGCGATGGCGACTAGAGGACTTAAACAAGGATGTCCCTTCTCTCCTTATCTTTTGCTCATTTATGCTGAGGGAGATCCTCACTCATCGCCCAACAAGAGCGAACTGGTCCTTTTGAGGGTTTCACTTGTACACAGGGAGCACCTACGATGAGCCACCTCTTTTTTTATGGATGATAGCACCTTCTTTTGTCGAGCTACTGTGGAGGTCTACCAAGCCATTAAAAACGTGCTCAACTGGCACGAAGAAGCTTTGGGCCAAAAGGTAAGCCTTGACAAATCCTCGGTATGCTTCTCCTTGAACTTACCTTCGAAAACAAATAAGGAAATAAAAGAGGCTTTTGAGATGCCTTTGGACCAACCTCTAGATATCTATCTAGGCTTGCCCCCCGTTTATTGGTATAAGTAAGAGAAAGGCTTTCAAAACAGACAAGGAGAAAGTGATGAAAAACTTCAGCTGTGGAAAATGAAAATTTTCTCCTCGGCGGGTAGGGAAATGCTCATCAAAGCAGTCATTCAAGCCCTCCCTACTTCCACAATGGGGGTGTTTTGGCTTCCGACAACTCTCATTCATAAGTTACAAAGCCTTGTTCAAAACTTTTGGGAGGAAGTTCTGGCTCAATGAGGAAAATACGTTGGGTGCAGTGGCAAAACCTCATCAAAGCTAAGGGTGAAGGAAGGTTAGGCTTCTGCGATCTTGAATGCTTTAACCGTGCTTTAGTAGCAAAACAAGCTTGGAGGATTCTCTCTTTCCTAAACTATCTAATAGCAAGAATGTGAAAAGCAAAGTTTTTCATTGCCTTTAATTTTCTTCAGGTCAGCCAAAAACAAAATTGCTCCTATATATGGTCTAGTATCCTATGGGGCAGGGATCTTCTTAAAAGATAAACCCGGTGGCAGATTGGAGTGGGGAATGTCCGGGCTTTCAGTGACCCCTGAATCCTCAGACCATCAACTTTTAAGCCTATAACTCAAGGCCTAGGGGAGGGGGGGAAGGAGATCCGGTTTGCTGAGTTGATATCGGATATAAGATGGGATATTGACAAGGTACAAAGTATTTTCCTTCCATCGACTCAGAGGCTGATATTAGCATTCCTCTGAGCTTTCGAGAGAGGGAAGATGCGTTGGCTTGACACTACAAGGAGAAAGGTATTTACTCTGTGTGGTCGGGGTATAGATTGGCTATTAAAGATAAAACTTCTTTTTTGGCTTCAGGTACAGCTTCTGATAAGGATTGATGGTGTAAGCTCTAGAATTTGGTGATCTGGACAAGGCTAAGCATTTTATCTAACGAGGTGCAAACAATGTTTTACCCACAAAAGGCAATCTTAACAGGATAGGTGTTTCTAGACCACCTATTTGTCATCGCTGTAATTTTACATACGGAGACGCTTTTCATGCCGTTTGGAGTGGCCCGAGTGCAAAAAAGGTTTGGCATTGAACTTTCTTACACCCTTATGCCACAAAAAAAAAGTACAAATATTTCCTTTGGAGGGGTTTGTCTCTTTATGATTTAGGTGTGTAAAATGCAAGAATTGGAGTGGTTTTGTATGTTTGACAGGTCCATTTGGAAGAATCATAATGCACTAGTTTTTGAAAATTTTTCAAAGCCTACCGACTAGCTTATTGAAGATGTGGAGCTGCACTTGGGCGAGTTTAAGAAATGCCAAGTTATAACGGGAATCCAAGAGTCCATGGTACGAAGAAGCTGGAACACTAGGCGGCGCCACCTCAAGGATGCCTGAAGCTTGATGTAGACGCAGCCAGAATCGATGGTTTAAGCCACCCTGCTGCGGGTGGTGTGGTCAGAAACGGAGATGGGGTCTTAACTGCGAGTTTTCTCTAGACGATGGAGGGAGCCATTTCACCTCTTCTTGCGGAGTGCCATGCTCTGAGACAAGGTGTCTTTTTGCTTTGAAGAATAATAGAAAGATCAGCATTGCCAAATCTTTTTTTAAGATTGTTGTGTCTCTTGTCAACTAAAAGAGTTTTTTGGGCATTCACGGCACTATTGCCTCTAATATTTGCAATATGTTGGCTAGGTTTGATTGCAATTCTATTTTCAGTCCTCATACATCGAATGAAGTTGCTCATGCCCTGGCTCACTATGGTTTGGTTAATGTAAAGCCTTTGTATTGTATTGATGTTGTTCCTCTCTGGTTGACTTGTCCCATCAAAAAGGACTTTCGATCAGCTAAATGAAATTCCATTCTCCTCTCCAAGAAAAAAAAAGATCTTTATAATATATAAACACAAATTATCTTTATTTATACCACATTTAAACAGTTGTGTCATACTACTACTTTTATTTAATGTTTTAACTTGTGTTACGCTTAAACATATGTGGCATTTATAAAAAGTAAGTTTTAAAATAGGACATTTATCAAAAGTCATCTTGGTAGTACCTTATGATATTATGGGTTGTGTAAAATTTCAACAAATTAAATGTCTTAAAAAAGAGTTCAATGGTGTATTTCTCATGACAGCCTTAAATTTTTTATGTATCAAGAATAATACAACTTATTAGACTAAAACAACCAAACCTATCGATTGTATATATAGTTTAGTTTGGTTTTTCTTTGAATTAAATTATCACAAATGCATAAAGACTAGATAAATATCTTTGAATTGGACGGTGATTTTTCACGCCACCATAAACACGCCTATAAAAATATTTTTGGTTTAGATGATTTTTCAATCTACCATAAATACACCTTCAACTGATAATTTTAACATTCTTAAAAATTGCAAGAGAACGAATTCCCCGTGAACTATGTGTTGGTTTTGAAAAACATTTTTCACAAAATAGTAGAATCGTGGTTATGATGCCAAACGTATTTTCTCAAAATTGTTGTCAAACATGATATAGAATATAGTAACTTAATGCTAAATAAATATATATAAACCTTTGCTTACCCAGATTAAGAAGAAAAATCGAAATTCTTCTAGCGGGAAAGGGACATTCTTTATTTGAAACCATCATCTTTTCTTGCATAGTCCCCGACACCGGATGGACGTATGGGTGGGGCGTAGAAGGGACAAAGATTTCTAAGGATCATTCTTCTTATTTTAGTCTCTTGCTAATCTCAAAACATGAGCAAAGCAAGACTAAGAATGAAAAACACTTTTTCTCTCTCTTTTTCTCTCTACACGCCTACAATAGGTTGTCTGATATAGATTTTGCTGTGTAACCAAGACTCTTAATTATACATAGAATGAATAGAGAAGACCTTTATTCATAGAAAATAGGAGATCCAATTAATTCTAGAAGTTTCTTTTTTTTAATTTAAATATTAAATATTTAATCAAAATAAAATACTCAAGTTTCTTATTCCAACGCTTTATGTGGCACCACACATAGAGAGAATCTCTGTGCTTATGGCACCAATCTCTAGAAAGTACAGAAAGGAATACTGCTTGTTATCCAATCTCATTTGTTTTCAAATTTAAATTAAACTACATTTATCCAAAACTAGAAATTCTAAGTATGAAAACTTGACAATCAAGCTTTGGACTGCACAAGGAATATTCCCTTGTGCAATGTAGTGCCACACACAATGAGTGGACCCATCCACTGTGAGTTTTTCAAAATTAATTATTTATTATTAAATAATCTCATTATTTAATAATTATAAATTAATTCGTAATTAATTTATTTTAAGCGATATTTAATTTAGAATTCTATAATTCTAAATTAATTAATTAAACCAATAAATCCACTTGTCCAAACAGTTTATACAAGGATGATGGGTCAAGCTTCAATAAAACCAACACATAGGTAAACTCATTAATTAATATAGTTCTCTTTTTTTAATTCCATTGCAATTCCACTAAATACTTGGAATTGCATTTTTAAAATTTTAGATACAATTACTCAATTTTTAGAGTCATCCATTTAATATAATCATTGTACATAAATTGATTCTCTACAAATAATTCATAACTAGAGCCAAGTAAAATCCATTACCCTCTCTACTTACTTCTTTATCCTTGAGTATCATTGATTCTCTAATGAATGATAATTTATAAACTAAATCACGAATTGAGCATTCTTACTATTCAAGACTTGAATCAATACTCAAGAGAATTATTTATTTACTTCATGTTAAAGAAGGAATGAATTCCATCTTATAATATTAACATTCTAGGTTACATACTTCTTTATGACTCCAAAATATAAGGGATGGGATTAAATTCTCGAATCTGTACAGAATAAATCAAAAGACATAACTCTATAAATAACTCAAGTTTAAGATCATCTTATATATAATCATTAGTCGACGCAATCAGAATCTTGTTATATTTGACGGAAATTATTAATTGTTTATATCACATCGTGTCCCGGTCTTATATAATCTCATTATGTACAATACACTAATTTAATGACTCATTACATTAACAGTTTGAATAAAACCGTTCCATTCTTAATTGAAATAACCTAAACTAGTAACGCTTAATTACATATTTCATACTTTAATTAAATTATTAACTATTTGTTGTTGACTATTTTAATATCATCCTTAAATGTTATCCTATTATATATAACATTTATATACAAAATTTAAGATCACATAAATAATTATAGAATTTTAATAATATTCATAAAATATTCAAAATACATGTACATAAATATAATAAAAAATTCATTTTATATATTCTTTATAAATATGTATTTTTCACAAAATATTATACACTTTGAGGGTATCACTCCTAACACTACGTTGCTTGTCTCAAAATGCCTCCCATACTTTGCAACGTAACTGTTCTACCCTCGACTTATAGAACATGAATTTACCCTTTCCTTTAACATACGTCCATTTTTAGACGGAATTGTTGGCACATTTTATGAGGTTAGGTATGTTATAAAGCGCTCAATGAATATGTTTCCCCCCGACTGAACTAGTGGGGCCCCAAGCTACGCCACATTCCCTCCTTGGAGCTAATTAGCAACAGCTAGCAAGAAAAGAACAGGATAAAAAAAAGATTAGGGAAAGCAAATCTTTTGCAACTTGGGGTCTTTTTGTTTTAGAGGTTTGAATCATAATAGTTTGAATTTTTTAGGCTTGAAATAAAAAGTTTGAGAAGTATAGCTTGAAAGTAAAGTTCAAATTGAAGTTCAAAATATAAAATTGTGTTTGGATATTAAAAAGAGTTAAAATTTTCTCACTATGTAAGACAATTGAGCTCAAAAATCTTAAAATTAGGAGAGATAAATCTCATTTTTGGCACTATTTAGGCTCAAGTTGTCTTCACAATGTTTCAAGTTGGTTCCTAAATTTGTATAGCTAAATATTTGCTCAACCCAAAATTTGGGTTCATACCTCTTGAACCCTCCAAACAAACCCTCCAAACAAACGCCCCATTGGTTTTTCCTAGCGTCCATGAATCATAGGCGGATTGGCAAGCTTCTGTACGTTGCAAATGCAGCATTGAATTCATCAACCAAAATTGATCATAATAGAGGAAAACATTTTCTTTCATGCAACTAGTTTAAGGTAATTTATAGCTGTAAAGTGCATTTTTTGGATTTTGTTTAGTTAATTGAATTGAGTGATTGATGGGTTATCACAACTCCATTTTTAATGGAGTTGGCAATGCCCGTTACCAAAGCTCAAACACAGATTTAAACCAATTCAAATGTAGAGCGTGAAATTAGAGGCGTTTGATGGGGAACACAAGTGCATTACAAAAGTCGGAAGGCTTGTCCACAGTGTAGCATAGTCCAGTGGTCATTTGTGAAATTTATTCCAAAAAAATTTAAAATTATTGCACTATAAAGCTCTTATATGTTATAATATAAAGCAAAAACAAGCTACAATTGTAAAACTTACATATGCTATAGTAACATCATTCCAACTCTTAGTTCTAACTGCATCGCCAAATAAACTCCAAAGAGATAAAATGCAAGACATTAGCAGTTCCATCAAAATAATTTTGACGGATTTAAATGGAAAGTATCAAATTAAAAAAGTTATTGTATCTCAAAGTACATAACAAGTACATACGTTTCAAAATTCGAGAGAAATGTTAAACACATGTAACATAGATCAAGGGCATTCGAGAAAATTTTAACCCTTTATTTAAAATACTAAAATAAGATTTCTTTATCATCCATATGCGTTAGGGTACATGCAACACAGGATGTCCACCTACGGGCAACAAAACATGGACGCAGGAGAGACTTTCTCGGGAAAAATTGGAATAGAGAAAGTCCATTTGTATATGAATCCTTCAATTTTATTTGTATATAAATATATATCTATCTTCCCTTTAAAATGATATTGCAAAGGAGGAAAACAGGAAACACTAACGTGTTATCGTCAAAAATTAGGCACATGCTGCCTTGTACATCTCTAAAATGGTATTTGATCTCATTTCGACTGGATATCTATTTTTCCTAAATTCCCATGGTTATGAAATCAGAATTCAAATTTTTATACAACAAAAATAAACGCACGTATGTAAAACCTAAAGCAGAAGTTTTATGAATAGCCACATTGTGAACGAACCAACTCAACCTGGTACTTCTGGGATTTGGTGTAGCTAGACACTACAGAAACTTTGGAATCAGTGACTTCTAGTTAAAGACTCGGAAGATCTAATTCTGGCATAAATCAATCCCCAGAAACGTATTTCTTGTCCTCATAATACCTTCTCTCGCTTGCTGCCTTCTTCTCATTACGTTTCTGAAGCCAAAAAAGAAAAAGGAAAAAAAAAAAAAAAAGCCATAATTGTTAGACTGAGTATGTGCTTGTATAACCAAGATTAATATCAACTAAATATTATTAGTCTAGCAAACCGAAACAAAGACAAGATCGCTGTAATAGCCAATAAAACAAAAAGGCAAGCCATACAGCAAAAGTTAGAAATTTTCGTTCACCAATTTAAGTGACGTTGTCAATTTGGGGCATGTTGCAACGGTTGGTAAGTCCAAGAGATTAATTACTAAAATAAAGTCGGGAGTAATTCGTCGAAACACAAGAAAAATTCAGGGACGTAAAGTGTTCAAAACCCTTCGGAATTATTAGTTTAGCAAACCAAAACAAAGAAACAATCACTATAATAAGTGAATTTCTGCATATTTCAGTAAGTCTGAACTAATATTCTAGTGCTTACACAACAGAGAGAGAGAGAGAGAGAGGGAGAGGATGGATAAACAACTAAACAAATAAAAGAACCCATCTTATAAGATATTCAATGGACACATTTTGACCAAGAGTAAAGAGAGATCGAAAGATCGAGTAGTTTAGATGTAGAGTAACCTGGTATGCTTCGTGATTGGACACGATCCTTCTGATTATTGTGGTTGTCGTGATATCCAAAGGGCTCTCCAGAATTTTAAATATACCCATACTGATTGGTACATCATATGGGTTGCCATTTTCCTGTGAATACAACGGTATCAGAACCTAACAGAAGAGAAAGATTATCTCTGTACAAATTAATTTTAGCAATTTGTTCTAGTTTACCTTCTGAAAATCATTCCTCTCTGCTACTGTTCCATGCACAACTAGCGAAATGTTAAACGTGGTGATCTGCGATTGCAAGAATTTCCAACATTAATGTTCCATAAGATTCAAAGACATGCACTTTAATAAGGCAATAACAAACCATCAGTGAAACGGTAATTAGAACAGCTCGGGCTGATTACGGAAACTCATGACCAGGTTATATTAGATAGATTTAATTTCAATTTCAAAACCATGGACGTAATGGCACCGGGAAAACTCCCTGTTGTACCAGGTAAGAGTGCCCCCATCCCTAGAAAGGTCTCTTTTCAGATGATATCCCAACTATTAACCTAAATTAGAATGTCCTCATTGAGACTTGCAATAGATATTAGAACATTTGTCAACACAAGTCATAAAAAAATAGATAAATAAATAAAAACCCTCCTCCCGGGAACAAGATTATTAAGGAGAAAGAACACATCAGTACCCAAATATTAAAGCAATTTCACGCTAAATTCCACTAAAAAGAAAAAGGTAAATTAATACTCGTAAGGTACAACTCACCATGTCTCTAGACACTTCCCATGGAGCACCAATTATCACCTCGTCCACATAGCAGCAAGCCAAAACACTAAGGCTTCTTTCATGAAGATTCATGATTGGCCTATGTGCTCCCCTCTTAGCACTGCAGCATAATCATTACAAAAAGAAAAAAGGAAAACAAAAAGATACATTAAACTCTATTGACACTGAAATAAAAGAATAGAATTACATTGAATCAGATGAACTTGTTTCCTAATAATTGAGAAGTGATGTAGAATATGACAAAATGTTCTATGGATATAAACAAATTCAAGAACATAAGCCACTACTAGTAATAACGAGCAACAAAAAGGACTGTTTCTTCAAGTTGAAATATTGAATTAAAAACGTATACATGAACGTCTAGTGTTGTGAAGATGTGTCATCTAAATATCATGAACAATGATTCCTTCCCTTGGGTAGAGACAGGTGACAAGTTTACCGTTAATTATTGGTCCACAATTAAAACCCTAGCATACAGTGAAACAAAAAAAAACACTCTTATTCTCTGTAGCAACATGTAAAAGGTTCATAACATAGGAAGAAGGAAACAAAACAATTTAATAAATGTTACAGGAACTGGGCCAAAAAGAAAATAAAAACCTGCATAGAGATAAATGCATGAATAGATTTCAATAATTTTCTTGAAAAAAAATTCCATCTTTTAAAGACGATTTGCACTCCATATAAACTATATAACACCTGGTCAAACTTATGTAATTTGTGGCAGCGTAAGTTGTGCGCTTCTAGAACAATGCCATGCAGAAAAAGCAACATCTTTCTAGTTCCTGAATTTAGTCTTAAGTGTTTGGGAAAAATTCCATTAGCAGAAATTTCTTTGGATTATAAATGGTCCAATTAATAGGGCTAAGTCTATATAATAACATTAGGTTAAGAGTAACCAATTAAAGTTTCAAAACTGGATGAAGTATTCTGAAAATTATAGCACAGAACCCCCAAAAAAATAAAATAAAAAGGTATTCTAAAAAGTAAGTATGTGCATGTATGGTGCCAGAGAAATAAGCTTAACTCTTATATTGAGGCATCGTCTCTTTTATTCCATGTTCTTCCTAAGAATAGTCTTTCAATTTATTGCTTGTCAATGGGTATATTTCTGGACTAAAAAAAAAAGGTTAAAAACCAGATTGTAACTTTTGGCCTCCCATTAAAAGTGCTCAACAACTTCCCCACCAAATGAACGTCAAATGCCACTATTGTGAGACCCTAGCATAGTGCAATAGTAAAAGTTTTGCAATTAAAGTTTCCTTTTCTTTGATTCCTTTAAAGCCAAACATGTGATGTAGTAGAATCTTAGAGCTCCACCAAGAAACCAACTAAGACAGGAAAATAATAATAATAATAATAATAATAAAGTACCACAACAATCACCCAAAAGAAAAAGGGCGGCACCAGAATAAAAATTAAAAAATAAAATATTGCATTGAGATTAAAGGAACGGATGTATAACCTGACAGTCTGATCCGTGTGTATCCCAATGAGAAGGAAATCTCCCTGCCCTTTAGCAACTCTCAAAATCTAGAGAAAATTTTTACTTAAATAGGTAAATATATTCACCGCAGATGCTGATGGCAAGTAATCTTATTTACTGTTGTATATAAAAATAATAAAAAATAAAAAGGAAGAAAACACTACTGTTAGTGTTGCAACTTTGCTCAAAAAGATTTAAAAAAAAACTTCGGGGGTTCACAAGCACACACGAGAGGAAACAAGAAACTAAAAAAAAAAAAAAGTTTCTTAAAAAAATGTAACATGGACATAGAAATTACTGATGAAAAATTCAGGGAATTCATCCAATCAGACATCACCAACTTAAAAAAGCATTGGGTATTCTACTTCAGCTTTACAAAAACAAAATTGAGTGCGAGAATAAGATCTGTGTCACCTCCGCATGTCCAGCATGAAAAAGGTCAAATGCACCATCTATATAAACTACGCGAGCATCCTGTCCTGGCCCCTGCAAACGCAAAGAAATACAAATTTCAGGATCAAATCACTAAATACATTTCAGGTCCCATCCCATTGCAAAAAAAAAAAGTATTTGCAACATAGTAGTACCAATTTTTCAAAAATCTCTTGTCCGCCATTTTTATTATGAAGCGACAAAAAAAGGTACCATTAAACAAAAAAAAGAATAACCAGGAGAGAGTTTTGGAAGAATATGTCTCCTCCATTAAAACACACACACACACACACAGAGAAATGAAACAAAACCGCCTCAAGGAGTGCATGTATCAGTCCTGCTTCCCACCTAAGAGCCCAATGTTGCCT
>LNSY01075170.1:0-10687 GCA_002024485.1 Artocarpus camansi
AATAAAGATTTATAGTTATGCTTTCACTTTTCAAGGAACTGAAGTGACATGTGACAAAAGGAAAAAATAAAAAGTGATAAAAAGAATAACAAAAAAATAACCATAGTAAATTTTTTTATATTTATTATAACTGTTACGATTTTTATATTATTTATTAATTACAACTGAGATATTAAATAAAGGCTAATTTTTAATAGCATTGAAATTTTCTTAATTATGTAGTTTTGTCTAATAAACCTCTCATTTGTTTATAGTTTTTTTTTTCATAAATAAGGAGAATTTGATAAAATAACGTATTTGGCCACCACTTTCAAAAAATATTTTATTTTTTCTTTTTTAAGGAAATTGTTGGTGGCTATCAAAATAACCCATTAATAATTGACTAATATTAATTGCATAAGAGCATTTTCAATATAATACTAAATTAATACACCAATAACATGTTTAGCATTTAAGTGTAAAAAAAAAAAAACTCTCTAATACAGTATCATTTTTAATGTTTGACATATGATTTCTATTAGTTGAAAAATTAACTTTTTTGCTTTGATAATTACAAAATTCTTACTTTTAAATTATTTTAATATCAAAAGTTTACTTTTACAAGTTTCAAAATTTAATATTTATAACAAAATACAAACATGACATTTAAATAGCATTATGTATTAAAGCAAATGTGTCACCCCTTTAAAACTCCCTTAGAAATTAATAGGAAAGTTGTTCCAGAGTAGCATTGAATCGTTGAATCCATTCTCCCAAGTCCGAAAAGCCAACAACCCATTGTTTCATTATGAAAACCACCCCTCCTACTTATATAAAAGACCAACTCATACACACTCAAACACATCCTCACTTCTCTCTCTAACACTTTTCTCTCTTACTCTCTCTTTCTTTGTCTTCTTTACAATCTAGAAGAAAATCAACCCCTTGAAAACAATCATAAGCAAAAACTTGAAGATCAAGAACCAATCTAGCAAGATTCTAAAGTTAGAAGCTTGAAAACTAATTTGATTTCTTTGTTTACTCTATGGAATACGAATTTATTTCTCATGTTTGTCTAAAATTTAGATTTAATGACCTAGGTCATGGTATTTTAAGTTTTGTTCTTGTGCTTGAAGCTTTGATGTTGAATATATATTTGCATGTCAAAATATGATATTGAAATAGTGTTTTGATGGCTGGGCATAAAGAGAAAGATACCAAGCATAATTAATCTAAGGTTATTGTGATTGCATGAGCATGATCTAGCCTTTTGATATGTATAAATTCATGTTAAAACGTGTTTTATGATATTCTTTTATTTTTAACAAAGTTTGAAATTTTTTAAATTAGAATGAGGTAAATGAGTAGATTGAAAATAGTGTTTTATTTGGTTAATATAATGTTTAACTACTATTATTTCAAGTTTAAAATGCCTTATAAGTGATTTGGATTAAGTTGAGTTTCAATTGAACTTGGACTGTACGAAGAGAGCAAAAATTAAAAAACTAGTTTCATATGCAGCGGCCAATTGGACTATGGTTTGTTTGCCCAGAAAAGTTTCAAAAAAAGATAGTGAAAATGCAATGGAATAGAGTTTTAAAATTTTTCTCAAACTTTTAGGATCTTTCTCATAATGCTTTATGTGATAATTTAATAAAGTATAAACTTATGAGTTCGACAATAGCTCTATATGATTAAATGTTGTAAAATCTTTAGATCTTCCTTGTTCTTCTCCTCGTTTTGAGCCAATTGTTGTGCAGGCATGTGTGAGACTTCTTTAAAAGTCTCTTCAATATCTTCTTCAGTAGAGGTTCTTTAAAGCTATGAAAGGAAAAGCAATTAAAAATGCTAGATAGAAGCTAAAGCAAAGTCTGTAGAAAATATAGACTCTAAAGTCTATTTATAGATACACTAGTGCTACGAGGTTGAAGTGGGATTTTTGCTTGATTTCACTCCTCCTATGGGAAAGTGACACGTGTCATAACTACCTATAATAGTATGATCCTATTGGAAAAATATGAACGAAGCATAATTTTAAAATTTTAAATCAATTCCTTTTTCCAAATAACAAGTTGACATGCTATGTATATAAATCAATTAAGAACTACACTTCTGATAAGAAAAACTTCAATAGAACTGCTACTGAGAATTGCATCTAAAAGAGCTTCAATCAACTAGTCTTCTTTTTCATTCTCTTTTCCATGACCAGAATGCGAGTACGCATACGTCGTTCAATTCTCCTCTTGGTAACGCCTCCTTCCAACCACAAGAAAAAAACCAAGAACTAGATTCAAGATGTTAAATAATAGCCATATAAGAGTTTTAGAGTATCTCTCTCTATAATACTCTCTCTAAATTTTTCTGGTGATCTAAATAACAATAGGAACTAGTATCCTATTTATAGTTGCGGGTAAGGAGTCAATTCTACTTAGATAAGGCTTTTTAAATTCAAAACTAGGTTAAAATTCACATCAAAATGCGTGAAAAACACATAATAGGATTTCGTTCAACCAATCTATCAATCCTGACCACCAGCCTACCGGTTGTAGTGTTTCGTAACTAAGTTACGCTCCATCGCCTACTAGACGAAGGCACCAACCTATCAATCTGCCAAGTTCTAAAAGTTTCTATATCTTATTTTATATGGAAATCTTAGTTAGAGCCTCAGTTTTAATTTAAATATGTTAATAAAGAAGTTATTTAATTAAAAGAGTCATATACAAATAATCACATATCAAATAAAATATATATTCACATAACTTAATATGTTTATGTTGAATTAATTCAACCAATAAACCTAACATTAAATATTAAATCCAATCGACTGAATTTATGAATTAATAAATTTAATCAACCAAATTTAAACCAATCTAAGAATTAACATAAGTCACTAATATGTAGGAAAAATTCACTATAGTGTTATAAGAACTATTGTGAGCTAGCAAGGGAACTCGATCGACACATATAGATCAAGCTCCTATAATTATAAAATAACGTCCTCGACATGTTTTTTCTATAATTATCAACTTTTAAGCTATTCTATTAAAAGCTTAAGGCTACACTCTAAGACTATATAAAATTACGAAACTCCAAAAAGTTTATTATCCATGACATATCATAATATGTAACACCTCAATAGGATTTTAATAATCAACTTAACAATAAAATTCCGTTTTACTTTCCTGATTATTTTTAATCTTTTGTTCCATTATCTCACAATTGAAATACTTATTATTCATAAATAGTATACCATTTGGTTATACCTATCTATCTAAATGGTTAAGCGAACCAGGTTTCAATTACAAGATAGTGTTTATAAGAGAATATCATTAACTCTACAAAAGAGCTATTAATTCCATAACTATGAATAACAAGTCTATGTCAATTAAGAGTCATGTCTCTAACATATCGGCATGTGTACCTTTATATAATTAAGGATATCACTCTTTGGTACATCAAAAGACATAAGTCAAGAATATGGGCCTATTAATTCATTTAGGATTAAGATATGACACATATAATTATCTAAAGTGCATTAATTTAAACAAATGAAATTATTAATCAAATCAATTCAACTTTTGTTCTGATCTAATATATCATCACTTATAATAATATATCAAGGTTTCCACTCGCAGAGTCCAACTCTGATGACCAAAACAAGTCATCTCCCATTAGGATATAGACAACATAACAAGCTTAACATTAATAAAGTGCTCAACTATATGTTTTCGATTACAAATCTTTTTGTTTAGACTATCATCTTTAAGATTTATGTCTTTCGTATAATATGTCCATCATATGCATGATCTTAAAGGTTTAGATTGAGAGCCTTAAACTTTAGTTTGCTTATCATATATTCAATAGGAATAAACATAAAAAGGACATATTTGATATATGAAATAAATAGTAAACTCTATATTGATTAAATGTCTCCAAAAGCTATTACATCATTTAATCCTTACTTGCCCTAAGTGAGTAAATGTGACATATTACACATCCCTATAGCTTTTATGTGCTTCTTAAAAGCCCCGTTGATAGTGTCTTCATGAAAGGATCAGTTATATTTGCCTCAGATGTGATCTTGCATTCCCTAACTTGCTCATTCTCTACATAGTTCTTTATCACTTAATACTTCCGATATATATGTTTACTCTTCTTGTAAAATCTTGGTTCTCTAGCACTAGTTATCGCTGTAGTGTTATCATTGTACAGCGTTATCGACTTACCCATGCTAGGAACTACCTTAAGTCTTCAAGAAACTTGTAGAGTCATATAGCTAGGAACTTGCAGAACCACACTACTTCTTTAGAAGCTTCACTAGCTGCCACATACTCACCCTCCTTTATTGAATATGAAGTGCAATCTTGCTTGATAATTCTTTAAACAATGGCACCTCCTCCCAGAGTAAACACAGATCTTGAAGTAGATCTCCTCAAATCCAAACAGGGTCGAAAATCCAAATCAGTGTATCCAAAAGGTGATAGATCCTCATCAAAATACACTAGTATATAACCTCTAGTCCTTCTCAAGTAAATAAAAATATTCTTGACTGCAACCCAATGATTGGGTGCTAGATCTGATTGGTAGCAACTCACAATCCTAACTATATAACATATGTCAAGTCGTGTGCAAAGCATAACATACATGAGTGTACCTACTACCAAAGTATAAGGCACTTTCTTTATGTATTCTCTTTCTTCATCCAAACTTTAAAGAGTCTTTTTTAGAAAGAGTATTTTAGATCTTGATGGTTGCTCACCTTGCTTGGAATTTTGCATTACATACTTCACGAGAATCTTGTCAATGTAGGCTGCAAGGGATAAAGTTATCATTTTGTTCTTCGTATCTTAAAAGATTTGGATACCGAGAACATAATTAGCTTCATCTAAGTCCTTCATGTCAAATTCTAGTCAATCATAAGTTAACCGAGGACAATGCCCCAATGTCATTGCCAAAAAGTAGAATGTCATCTACATAGAGTAATAGAAAATCCACTTTCTCATCCTTAATGTGTTTGCAAATACATGGTTCATCTACGTAATCTTGATCACTTGATTAAATTTTATTTTTCAAGAATGGGAAGCTTGCTTAGGTCTATAAATAGATTTAGTAGCTTACAGACCTTATTCTCCTGACCCTTAGCTTTGAACCTATCTGGCTATACCATATATATAGTCTCATCAAGATAGCCATTCAAAAAGCTATCTTGTCATCCATTTGCTAAATCTTATAATCGAGAGCAGCAACAACGAACAAGAGAATATGGCTAGACTTAAACATGGCTATAGGCAAAAAAGTTCTCTCGTAATCGATTCCTTCCTTTAACATTATCCCTTTGCTACAAGTCTATACTTGTAGGTTTTAACTTTCCTATTTGCACCTCTCTTCCTCTTGTAGACCCACTTACACCCCATGTTTTACCCTTTTGGGAAGATCCATAAGCTCCTAGACTTGGTTAGTCATCATAAACTTTATATCATTGTTCATAACTTTTGTCCAAAGCTTTGAATCAACATCCTCCATAGCTTCATTGTAAGTATAAGCATCATTGTCATATTTAACTAGTTCAACCATATAAGCTTCATCATTGATCATATATGTCTTAGGTTGATTGCCGATCTTCCTACTACGTCGAAGCTCTCTAGGTTGTTGTTTAGCCTGTTTTTCTATGTTAATTAAATTGGTTTCAACTAGAACCCCTAGATTGATTGAATTACTCTCCAACTCCTCAAGTTTTACTCTACTATGAGGCTTAAAGTTGTTCATGTAACTTTCCTCAAGGAAAGTCACATTGATTGAAACTACAACTTTATTTTCTATTAGGTTATAAAAATAACCACATTTTTTTCCTTTTGGATATCTTACAAATATATGCACCTCTGAACATGCTGCCAACTTATTCACTTCCTTTTTTAGGACATGAGCAAGACCTCCCCATATAGGAATATGGCTTAAGATGTCTTCCTATCTGTCTATAACTCGTGAAGAGTTCTAGGAACTGACTTTGAAAGCACATTATTCAAAAGATAACATACAGTTTATAGTGCATATCCCTAAAAAAAATAAAGGCAAAGTTGAATAACTCATCATAGACATAACCATATCCAACAAAGTTCTATTACTTCTGTCAGCCACACCATTCTACTATGGAGTGCCTAGCGTGGTCAAATATGATAAAATTTCATTATTTACTAACTGTCCTAAGAACTCATTAAAAAGGTATACTCCACCTCAATTAGATCAAAGTGTCATTATAGGTTTACCTAATTGCTCTCTACTTTAGCTCGAAACTCCTTGAACTTGTCAAGAGTTTACTCGTATGGTGCATTAGGTAAACATATCTCATATCTCGAGTAATCATTGATAAAAATGACAAAATACTTAAACCCTCCTCTTGATATTCATGAGACCACAAACATCACTATGCATAAGTTTAGAACCCCTTTGGCTCAATTGCTCTTAGACCCAAATGGTCTTTTGGTCATTTTGCCCTCCAAATAAGATTCACATTGTGGTATAGATTCCACCTCTAATTGACTTAAAGGTCTATCATTTATTAATCTTTGATCTTATTCATGCCAATATGACTTTATTGCAACTGCCAAAGATAAATCTTATTAGAGTGAAAAGTTTTAAGTCGTTTAGGGTTGTCGTTCATCTCAGTGTTCAGTAATGATTCCATCTTAGTTTTGATAAAATATAGATTCTTGCATCCATCATTATAGGTAAAAAATTTGTTTGTACAAATCACAACTTTATTATTAAAAGAAACAGAATAAGAATTATTAAATAAACAGGTGACAGAAATTAAATTCCTTTTGAGTTTATGAACATAAAAATAATCTGTCAAAACTAAAGTCTTATAACTATCAAAATAAAAATGGATGACTCCCATTGCTTTAGCCAATATTAAGAATCCATTGCCCATCCGTAACATGCAGTAGACTTCTTGTTTCCTTGATCCCCTACAGAGAAACACAAACATAATTAGTTGCTTTAGAATCTATGACCCAAGTATCACTTGATTCTTCAACTAAACAAGTCTCAACAACTAGAAGTTCGAACTTATCTTCTTTAGTTTTGAAGTCCTTGTAATTCTTCTTAATGTGCCCGACCTTCTTGTAGAAAAAGCACTTTAGCTTTTTTGAGTTCCTCTTCTTTTTCTTTTTATCCTTGCCTTTTTTCGTAATAGAAGACTTTTTGTTTTTAGCCTTTTGCTTCTTTCCATTCTTAGAATTAGAATTGGAACCAGATGCAATGACCAGAGCTTCCCTAATCAAGTTTTCAAACTCCTACAACTGCTTCATTAACTTAGTCAAAGTCACATCCTATCTATTACTCAAACTATATGAAGCTCTAAACGAGATAAGCTCCTTAGAAAGAGTCTCAAAGACTATAGTCATCTATGACAGCATCAATGTCAGTTCCATGAGTTTGAGCCTCGGCGAGGTAATTAATGACCAACATTATGTGATCCTTCACGGATGTCCTTGGTTTTTGTTTATAGTTAAGAAGTTTTCAAAGTGCCTCTTGCTCCTTTGTCAAGGCTTGGCCTCTAAACATATCTTCAAGATTATCCATGATCTTACGAGCATTCTCATGATCTTCATGTTGAGCTTGTAACACATTATTCATGTTAGCCATAATATAGCAGTAGGCCTAATCATCATCATCCTTCCAACAATCATATGCTTGGATTTTTCATTAGTGGATTCACTGACAGGTGTAGAAGGACATCGTGTGGTTAGCACACATTTTAGTTTCACAAAAGATATGATGATATTCAGGTTCTGTTTTTAATTGTTATGGTTCTCGCTAGTTAAATTGTTTTTATCAGGTATCAAAGATAGAGCATTTTTAGACATTTTGAGCTACAATAAAGACTCATATATCAAATATAAGCAAACATTCAATAATAATTTAGTAAGATAACACAAACAAGTAAGCATACCATATGTTTATATGTCAAGACCTTGAAAAAATCATGACCTTACAACATTTATTACTAACTCAAAATTCAACGTGCCGTTTAGGGAAGAATTGCTAAATTCAATTAGAAACATGGATCTCCTCCGATTAGTATGTACTATCCAAGACCCATATGATCTAGCATATTCTAATAATCGCTTTTTGTGACCATTAACTGTATTAACAAAGCTCCTAGGAGAGGTTAATAATAAAACTATTAACTCAGAATTCAACATACAGCATTTATTACTAACTTAGAATTCAACTTGCCGCTTAGGGAAGACTTGTTAAATTCAATTAGAAACATAAATCTCCTCTAATTAGTATGTACTATCCAAGACCCATATGATTTAGCATATTCTAATAATCGCTTATTGTGACCATTAACTGTATTAACAAAGCTCCTAGGAGAGGTTAATAATAAAATTAATCTTGAGTGTTTAACTATCGTTTCAACTAATTGATCCATGGTTTATAATCGATACTTAGGGATAAACAACAACAAAACATGCTAAAGCAAATTATCCTCTCAGAGATCTAACTCGGTACATGATGCGTGCCTTCCTAGGAGTTGTAATTACTATGTGTTACCTATGGACCAACGATGGAGACTTTAGATCTTCTCTTTGAAAACTTTCTCACACTCAATATTTTAAAAATCAAGGTTTTTTGTTAACATACATGAACAATTTATAACAAGCGGCATTCTTTATTTTACATGACATGTTATCAACATAAATAGCAAAACATATTATAAAGCAATCAAGCAATGCAATAAGCAAAAATAAAAGCAATATAATTACCAGCCATAATATTTTGGCCCCATCCTAGAGAAAAAAAATAAAGACTACAAAAAGTTCAATTGAAAAATATATCAATCATTCATCTTATGTCTTCTGATTGTATTCTTTTTCGTGTGATGTCCATCTTCAATTTTCAATCTCATTAAATAAAAACATTTATTATTATATTTTGGTTATTATAAAATTTTATGTTTATCAAAATTCTCTCGTAAAAAAAACTACACTATAAACTGCACCAATTTTATGGTTTTGCCCGAAACCGGCTTATCGGTTTCATACAAAACCCATGGCTCTATTAGTATCCAACCGTCTGGTACAAGGTACTCGGCCTGCCAGTCTGATTCTAAATCAGTGTTTTTCAATCTTTTGCAAAAAAACAATTTTTATGCAGATTTTAATTTATTTTTTAACAATTCAAAATCATAAAAAAATTATAAACATAGACAAAACACATAGAACTGTAATCATCTTCATTTGTAAGATCCGTCTTTAGTATTTTAATAGAAAATTTACAACCAAAACCTATACCGTTTTTGGCTTGCAAAGTTTCTATAAAATAAAATAACAAACCCTAGACGATAATGATAAACTGCCATCTAATTATATGAAAAAACTTATATAGGCATTTTGACTTTAAGGAACCATAACTAGCAAAATTAATTAATTAATATAAAAATAAAAACCAAAACTTAATTAACAATAATTAATTAGTTGACATTCATCATATAATCTCATGATAGTGTATAATTATATAAGAACCCTAGAGTGCTAACTCTCTATAAAATATAATTGAAGCATATAAAAGACTAAGATCACATAATTTATATACATAGCATGACCACAAATCTAACTTGAATATAAATTATTGGAAAAAATGTGAATGCAACGAAATTTTAAAAATTCAAATCAAAATATTTTTCCAAATAACAAGTTAGACATGCTAAGTATATAAATTAATTAAAATCTTACGTACTTCTTAGAATTGGAACCGCGCTTCTAAGAACAAAAACTTCGATAGAACTGCTACTGAAAATTGCATCTAGAAAAGCTTCAACCAACTAGTTTTATTTGCAATTCTCTTTTCCACGACTATAATGTAAGTGGGCACACGTCATTCAATTCTTCTCTTGGTAACATCTTTTTCCAACTATAAGAGAAAACTAAGAGCTAAGGTTCAGGATGTTGAACAATAGGCCTATAAAAGTTTCAGAGTTTCTCTCTCTAGAATACTCTTTTAAATTTTTTTGGAGATCTAAATAACAATAGGAACAAATATCCTATTTATAATGTTTGGCAAGGAGTCAATTCTATTTAGATAAGGCTTCTAAATTTAAAACTAGGTCAAAATCTACATCAAAATATGTAATAAGATTTCATTCAACCGGCCTACTGGTCCTGACCATTAACTTGCTGGTTGTACTATTTTGTAACTAAGTTACACTCCACTGGCCGGCTAAACAAAAGCATTGGCCTGTCCGTCCACCTAGTTTTGAAAGTTTCTATGTCTTATTCTACATAGGAATCTTATGTAGAGACTCAGTTTTAATTCAAATAACTCAATAGAGAAATTATCTGATTAAAATAGATATATACAAATAATCACATATCAAATAAAATATATATTCAAATAATTCAACATGTTTATCTTTAATTAATTCATAAAATTAATTCAATGAATAAACCTAACCTGAATTATTAAATTCAATCAACTGAATTTAAACCAATCTAAGAATTAACATAAGTCATCAATATATAGGAAACTACGTTGTATTATTATAGGAAATACTGTGAGCTAGTAAAAGGGACTCGATAGACATATATAGATCAAGCTCCTATAATTATAATATAACACATTCTCGGCATGTTCATGTTATAATTATCATCTGAAGCTATACCACTAAAAGCTTAAAGCTGCACTTTCGAACTATATAAAATTA
>LNSY01076163.1:0-10870 GCA_002024485.1 Artocarpus camansi
TCCTAGGAGGGAGTGAATCTGTTTTAAAGAAAGTATGAACTTCACATGCATTGACGTCTAAATTCTGTGGCTCATTCCGAGGTTTTAGAAGTTTTTAATTTTTCAGTTTCTAAACTTTGATCACAATAACTTGTTTGTTCTTTCTCTATCATGTAATTCCAAAAACATCCCCTTCATGGGCTTATATAAGGAGGTATTCTCAATTCATTTATACACACGCAAAACTCAAAAGAGGTCCTCTAGCTTTGCCCTTAGGCGTCTAAGTATTGTTCTTAAAGTTAGAATTCTGGTGATAGAAGGAACTCATAGTTTAAGCTCGTTGGAGTAGTTCTTCTGATGTCAAAGTCCTACTTAATCGTCGTTGTATCTTGGAAGATAGACGCTTAACATGTTCTCAAGCATCTGAAGAGAGAGCAAATATATTTTAAGAAAAGCATGAACTTCACATGCTTCGACGTCTAACTTCCGTCATTCATTCAAAGGTTTTAGATGTTTTTAATTTTTCAGTTTCTAAACTAATTTGATCACAGTATCTTGTTTGTTTTTTCTCTATCATGTATGCTATTCAACTAACAATCATAAAACAAATATTTGAAGATGAACAGGTTGCTATAACAAAGGAATAGACTTTATAACTTCCTTCCCATATTTTACTACTTCCTTTTGACATCTATAATAATAATAATAATAATAATAATAATAATAATAATAATAATAATAATAATAATAATAATAATATTCTATGGAACTAAAATTTGGACTTTTGATTTTAAAAAATGGCTGATAACTTAAACTATGGGATTCCTTAGATCATAAACATAAGTCCGAGGATGCTAGTGCTAAAAAGTTTTAGTAGGTCAGTTCCAAAATTTCAAAATGGTGGACTCAAGTACTATGACTAGTCAAGTTCAAGAACTTCAACTAATCATTCATGAGATTCACATTGAGAAAATGATCATTAGTGAGTCTTTACAGGTAGTTGCAGTTATTGAAAAGCTACCCCCTGCATGAAAAAACTTCAAGAACTATTTGAAGAATAAAAGAAAAGAGATGGACATTGAAGAGCTCATTGCAAGACTTTGCATAGAAGAGGACAATAGAGGTTCGAAGAAAAAGGTCTCCAATGATGTAGTTGCTAATTCTACTAAGGCTAATATGGTAGAGTATATGATGATGACTTTAAAGAGAAAAAGAACAACAAATCGAGGTTTAAATTGGGACTTAATGATAGAGTTTCAAAACTAAAATTTCAAAGAAAGTGCTTTAACTACAACAAGTTAGGGCACAAACTGGTAAATTATAGGCTGCCAAAAAAAAACAAAAAGAAAAAGACCAATATGATGGATGCCATTACACAAGAAGTGTCAGACATCAGTCTTTCTATTTTGATCTCTGAAGTCAATTTGGTGGACTCTAACTCGAAGGAGTGGTGGCTAGATACTGGGGCCACACGTCACATCTACTCTGAGAGAGCTGAGTTTGCTGATTTGGTACGCTTAGAAATTGGTGAGAAGATTTACATGGGCAATTCTGTAACTTCTGAAATCGAGAGTCAAGGAACGATGTTCTTGAAGATGACATCAGGCAAAGACGTAAAATTGTACAACATGTTGTATGTTCTTGGTATCGAAAATAGCCTCATTTCTAAGACAATGTTGAGCTAATATAGTTTCACTTTGATACTCGAGTTCGAGAAAATAGTCTTGGCTAAATATATAATGTATGTGGGGATGGCATATGGAAAATAGTTTCACTTTGATACTCGAGTTTGAGAAAATAGTCTTGGCTAAATATATAACGTATGTGGGGATGGCATATGGAAAATGAATACTATTGCTATAAGACCCAAGGCTATTAATAAAAAAAAAGAAAGTCTTTTGTTTATATTCTTGAGTCTTCTAACTTATGGCATTTTAGACTAGGACATGTTAATTATGATATATTTTGTAGATTAATTAACTTGTATCACATAACAACATTTTGCATTGATTCTAAGCGTAAGTGTGAAACTTGTGTAGCGGCATTAATGAGTTCATCATTTCAAACAATTGAAAGGAATACTGAAATATTTGATCTAGTGCATACTGATATATATGACTTAAAATTTATTCAAACTAGAGGTGGTAACAAGAATTTTTTTACTTTCATTGATGACAGCACAAAATATTGCTATGTTTAGTTATAAAAAGCCAAGATGAAGTTATAGAAAAGTTTGGTTGTTATAAGTAAGAAGTTGAGAATCAACTTAATAAAAAGATTAAAATGATAAGAAATGATTGCGATGATGAATATGTGGAATCGTTTAGTGAATTTTGTTCAAAGTATGGAATAATTCACAAGGTCATGCCACTTTATTGTCCTCAGTCAAATGGTGTGGCTAAACACAAGAATCGTACTCTAAAGGATATGATGAATACAATGTTAATAAGTTCTGGATTACCAAATAACATGTGGGGGGAAGCTGTTTTGTCGGCTAACTATCTTTTAAATAAGATTCCTTGAAACAAGGTGGATAAAACTTCTTATGAATTATGGAAAGAAAGAAAGCCTTCTTACAAATATTTGAAGGTGTAGGGATGCCTAGCCAAAGTAATGGCACCCATGCCAAAGAAGATGAAACTAGATTCAAAAACAATTGATTGCATCTTCATTGGCTATACACATAATAATAATGTATATCAGTTTCTTGTGCATAAGTCTAAAAACCTTGGCGTTCACAAAAACATGATTATGGAGTCTAGGAATACTTCATTCTTTGAACATGTATTGCCTTGCAAATCCAAAGAGAATGAACCAAGTTCATCAAAACGAACATTTGAGACCATAGAGGAAGATGGTTAGGACCAAGAACAAGACAATGAGTTTGAAGACATGGAAGAAGAGTCTAGACAAAGCAAAAGAGTAAGGACATAAGAATCTCTTGGACCAAATTTTTTATCTTTATGCTAGAGGCTAAACCTCAAACTTACAAAGAAGCTGTAAGCTTAACTAAAAATCCTTTATGGAAAAAAGTCATAAAGAGCGAGATTAATTCCATCATACAAATCATACTTGCAAATTAGTAGATCTTCCTCCGGGAAATAAACCACTAGGTTCCAAGTAGATTTTCAAAGGGAAAGTGAAGGCAGATGGAACAATTGACAATTATAAGTCCAAGCTTGTAACAAAAGGTTACAAATAATAAGAAGGCCTTAATAACTTTGGCATCTATTCTCTCAAGACAAGAATAACCTTTATAACGATGATACTAGCGATTACTACATTACGGAATCTTGAAGTTCATCAAATGGATATAAAGACAACCTTTCTTAATGAAGATTGTGAAAAACAAATCAACATGGAACAACCCAAGGTTATGTAGCTCTAGGACAAGAAAAGAAAGTCAGTAAATTGGTGAAATCCTTGTATGGACTTAAACAAGTATCGAAATAATGGCATGAGGAATTTGATAGTGTCATATTATCAAGTGGGTTCAAAACTAATAAGTGTGATAAGTATGTTTATGTCAAAAGTACAGAAGATAGATATGTTATACTCTGTCTATATATAGATGACATACTAATTATGGGTAGTAATAATTGGATGATCAAATCTACCAAAAGCATGTTGAATTGAAAATTTGACACGAAAAACATAGAACTGGTTGATGTAATTTTAGGAATCAAAATCACAAAGTCATCTTATGGTCATATATTGAGTCAATCACACTATGTGGATAAGATACTTGACAAATTTAACATGGACAATTTGGGTGCTATTAGAACTCCGATTGATTTAAGTCAACATTTGTCCAAAATAAAGAGAAAACATATCCCAAATAGAATATGCTAGAGTGATAGACAATCTACGGTGCTTAGACTAGAAAATGCCTACAGTATGAGTAGTTTGAGCAGATTCACAAGTAATCTAAGAACTAACCACTGAAAGCAATTGTTAACGTACATAAGTACTTACGATATATTCATGATTATGGGCTGCATTATACTAGAGATCTTGTTATTTTAGAAGGATACTCAGATGCAAGTTGGATATCTAATACAAAAGATTCTAAAGCAATCAACGAATATGTATTCACTTTAGGAGGTGCAGCAGCGTCATGGAAATGCTCTAAGTAGATGATAATAACCAGATCCACAATGGGATTTGAATTTGTAGCCTGGGATAAATGCAGCAAAAAAGTTGAATGACTACAACATTTCTTAGAGGATATTCCCAAATGGCCATAACATGTGCTTGCAATAAGTATACATTGTGATAGCCAATCAGCTATTGGCAGAGCATAGAATGTGATGTACAACGGTAAGTCAAGACATAAACGTCATCGACATAATAACGTTAGACAACTGATCTCAACTAGTATCATAACAATTGACTATGTATAGTCAAAAGAGAATATTACAAATTCAGTAACTAAAGATTTGAATAAAGATCAAGTTGATTTCATAAAGATCAAGTTAAGAAATCATCGAGACGAATGGGTTTTAAGCCCATGAAGTATTAGGCCGAAACAGTGGAAACCCAAACTAATTGACCAAAAATCCTAAGATCTAGGTTCAATAGGACAACTAAACTAGATAAACCAAGTGAGATCACTATAAGGCTTACCCACTAGCCCATTCCTACGATGAAAATTACTGATGCCCTTACGAGTAAGGTTAAGCGATTGCTTTTAATGATTCTTATGCTTCAGATATATTGAGAATCCAAGCAGAGTAATACGGGTTACTCTTAGATAAGAAATCACTTATGTGAGAGAGAAGTGGGGCTTCTTCAAAAGAGAATTACTAAGGGCTTAATCCTTTAGAATCTCTCGTGGTACTGAAGAAATGTTCATGGCCAAAATAAACATAACGATGAGAACTGAAATTGTGTTAGAAAGATATCTATGTAAGGTATGCCATCATTTACACAAGCAATAGAACAATTTAAGGACATCATGTCAACTGATCAACTAGTAAAATAAATGTTCTTTCACAAGAGAAGGTTCAAAAGTTAACTCCTACTTATCTTATTAACCGTAGAACTCTATCACTATATTGAGTCTTTGTTTTTTCTCGTCGTCGTCCAATTTTCATTCATGTGGGAGATTGTTGAAAAATGGTTTAATAAACCATTGTCAAGAACCATTTTGAGGACCAAATTAAAGTAAGACCTACTTCATATATATGAAGGGACATGGCAGATTCGCATTCTTTATTGCAAGGAGATCGAAATCATGTATTCACATACTCAAAATAATTAATGAGTGAATGAGAAATTACCCATCGGAATGGAATTTTGTTGAAAAAGATGCTAAGATAAAGAGTCCCACATTGCTAAGGCATAGTGCCTTAGTAGAGTTTAAACGAGTTTGCACTTGAGCTCATGGGTAAGAGCTTGTACCCAAGAAGCTCTCACACGCATAGGGGTCGCAAATTATTGGCTCGGCAGGTTAGTGGCCCAATGTGTGCCTTCGTATGATATGGGCGACGCAAATGTTGGTCCGTTCAGTTTGTCCTCATGCAAGCCCTGTTTTGCTTTTTTTTATCTGAATCGGGATATTTAATCATCACTAGCATCATCCTCGATTCTGTTAATCTCATTAACACCTATGGCACTAATTGCATTTGGTTAAAATTGGTGACATTATCTCCTTCATCAGCCTCCATTTGGAGAGTTTTTAATTCCAAAAAAAATCCCTTTTATGATCCTATATAAGGAGACATTCTCAATTCATTTGAACACATGCAGAACTCAAAAGAGGTGCTCTGGCTTTGCTCTTAGGCGCCTAATCATTGTTCTTAGAGTTAGAATTCTAGTGATAAAAGGAAGTCACAATTTAAGCTTGCTAGATTAATTCTTCTGGTGCCGAAGTTTTACTCGATCGTCGTTGTATCCTAAAAGAAAAACGCTTAACAAGTTCTCAAGCATTCGAGGAGAGAGCGAATCTGTTTTAAGGAAAGCGTGTGTAATAACTGGAAAAATCCAAAAAAAAAATTAAGGATTATGATTAATTTAGGATTTTTCCATAACTATTCTTCTAAATACGTGAAAAAGTACAAGCTTAGAATTTATAAATACAAAATTCTATAAGAATTTAGTTTAAGGCTAGAAATTTTCTACAATGCCTAGAAAATTTACAAGTTTAAATTGCGACTTAATCACGATTTATAATTATAGATTTTCTCAATTGACACGCAATTTAGAAGTCTTAATAGTTATAAAACTTTAGAAATATTATGAACGCATAATTTTATATACTTTATGTATGAAACATATTGTTAGGAAATGATTATGTAGCAAAATTTAAAAAAAATTTAATTAAAATATTTTTTTCAAATAATAAGTTAGATATACTATGTGTATAAATTAATAAAAAGTCTTTCGTACATTTTTAACAGGCCGAAAAACTGTAGGAACTGTAACTAGATAAATCCACTGAAAGAGCCTCAACCAACTAGTCTTCCTTGTTATTCTCGTTCCACGATCAAAATATGGGTGGTTGCATGTCGTTTAGTTTTTCCTTACTATTCTCGTTCCACGATCATCTGCATAATTTTATATACTTTATGTATGAAACAAATTGTTAGAAAATGATTACGTAGCGGAATTTAAAAATTTTTAATCAAAACATTTTTTCAAATAACAAGTTAGACATGCTATGTGCATAAATTAATAAAAAGTCTTTCATACCTTTTTAGCATACCAAAAAACTATAGGAAATGTAAATAAAGAAATCTACAAAAAAAGCCTCAACCAACTAATCTTCTTTACTATTCTTGTTTCACGTTCAAAATGTGGGTGGTTGCACTTCGTTTAGTTTTTCCTCAGATGACCTCTTCTTCTAACCACAAGAGAAAACCTAAAGTTAAGATTCAAGATGTTGAACAATAGCTCTATGAGAGTTTCATAGTTTCTCTTTCCAGAATACTCTCTTTACATTTCTCAAGTGATCTAAGAAAAAAATAGAAAATTATTCCCTTTATATAGTGGTTGGATTAGGGTAGTTTATCAGATTTGGCCTTAAAATTTGATTCAGATTCAAAATCCATGCTGAAAACGCATGAAACACGTTTTGCTAAAAAATCAGGCACATTCGACTACGTCATTGTAATGCGGCAATTATAGCATCGAGGCCAAGTTGCCAGACGCATTTTTCATACTTCTCAGACTTATATGATTCACCAAATTTGAATCAATTGGATAAATTTTATCTTATTTAATCCATGTATCATTTATAGAGTCTCAATTTTAATTCAAATAACCTAATAGAGGAGATATATGATTAAAACAACCATATACAGATAATCTCATAAAAATAAAATCCATTTTAAATAACTCAACATGTCTATTTTGAATTAATTCAAAAAACTAATTCATCCAATAAACCAACATGAATTATAAAATCTAATCTATCGAATTTTAGCTAATCTAATAACATAATTTACTAATCTGTAGGAAAAACATACCGCATCATTATAGGAAATATTATGAGCTAAGAAAAGTGACCCAATGGACATATATAGATCAAGCTTCTATAATTGTAAAATAATATATCTCCGATATGTATATTTTATAATTATCAACTCTAAAATTATTCTTCTAAAAGCTTTGAGCTACACTCTTGAACATATAAAATTACAAAGTTCCAATAAGTTTTTTGTTCATGACATATCAAAATGTATAACATTTCTATAGGATATTTATAATCGACATAAAGATAAATTCCGTTTTATTTTTCTAACTATTTTTATCTTAAGTTACATTACCTCACCATTGGAATCCTTACTATTCATAACCAATAGCAAATAATATATCATTTGGTTACACATATGTATTCAAATGGTTGAACGCTTCAACTTTCAATTCAAGATAATTTCTATAAGAGAATATCATTAAGTCTACAAAAGAGCTATGGATTCCATGTATATGAATAATGAGTCTACGTCAATCAAGAGTCATGTCTCTAAAGTATTAGTATACGTACCTTCATATATTCCAAGATGTCACCCTTTCGTACATTAAAAGACATAAGTCAAGAATACAAACTCATTGATTCATTTCAAGATTAAGATACAACATATATGATTGTCTAAAGTGAAATGATTCAAACAAACAAAACTATTAATCAAATCGATTCATCTTTAGTCCTGATCTAACATATTATCACTTATGACAATATACAAATGTTTCTACTCGTAGAGTTCAAGTCCGATGATCAAGACAAGTCATCTCCCATCAAGGATGTAGACAACATAACAATCTTAGCATGAATAAAGTGTCCTACTTTATTCTCTTAATTATGGACTTTATCATTTAGATTATCACCTTTGAGATTTATATCTTTTGTATAATCTATCTATCACATGCACAATTTTAAAGGTTTAAATTGATAGTTTCTAACTCCTGTTTGTTTATTCAACATAAACAAACGTAAAGAGGAGATATTTAATATATGAAAATAAATAATAAACTCTTTATTGATTAGATGTCTTTAAAAACTATTACATTATTTAATCCTTAGCAGTGTCTTCATAAAAGGATAGGCTATATTGTCCTCGGATGCGATCCTACGTACTGCAATGTGTCCATTCTCATTGAAGTCCTTTATCACATGATACTTCTAAGTATATGTTTACTCTTCTTGTGAAATCTTAGTTCCTTTGCATTAGTTATCACTACAATATTATCATAGCATAGCGTTAATGGCTTACCCATACTAGGAACTAGTTCAAGATCTCCAAGCAACTTACGGAGTCACATTGCTTCTTTCGAAGCTTTAATAGCTATAACATACTTAGCCTCTATCGTTAAATCTAAAGTGCAATCTTCCTTGACACTTCTCCAAATAATAACGCCTCCTCCTAGAGTAAACATAGATCCTGAAGTTGTTCATCTTGAATCTAAATAGGTTTGAAAATCTGAATCAATGTATCAAGTAGGTGTTAGATTCTCACCAGAATACACTAGCATATAACTTATAGTTTTTCTTAGGTACTTGAAAATATGTATGACCACAACCTAATAGCTTAGCCTTGAATCTAAATAAAATTGACTCACTATCCGGACCGCATAACATATGTTAGGTCATGTGCAAAGCATGGCACACATGTGACTACCTATTGCCAAAGCATAAAGCATCTTCTTCATGCATTCTGTTTCCTCATCGGTCTTTGGACCTCTTTTTTAGAAAGAGTAATTCCATATCTAGATGGTTGCCTACTTTCTTGGAATTCTACATTGTATACTTCTTGAGAATCTTGTCTATGTATGTAGCTCAGGATAAAGCTATTATTTTTTTCTTCCTATCTCGAAAGATTTGGATACTCGGAATATAATTAACTTTATCTAAGTCTTTCATATCAAATTGTTTAGTCAACCATAATTTGACCAATGACAATGCCCTAATGTCATTGCCGACAAGCAAAATGTCATCTACATATAGGAGTAGAAAAGTCACCTTTCCATCATTAATGTCTCTATAAATATATGGTTCATCCACATTTTGTCCATACCCATAAGTCTTAATCACTTGATCGAATCTTATATACTAAGAATGGGAAACTTGCTTAAGTCCATAAAGAGACTTTAGCAGCTTACAGACCTTATTCTCTTGACCTTTAGCTTTGAACCTATTTGGCTATATCATATATATGGTCTCATCAAGATAGTCATTTAAAAAAGCCGTCTTGACATCCATTTATCAAATCTCATAATCAACAACTGTTGCAATGGACAAGAGAATACAGATGGATTTAAGTATATCTACAGGTGAAAAGGTTTTCTCGTAATCAATTCCTTCCTTTTCCTTGTATCCCTCTGCTACCAGTCTAACCTTATAATTTTTGACTTTCCCATATGCACAACTCTTCTTCTTATAGATCCATTTACATCCTATGGGTTTTACCCCGTTTAAAAGAAATATTTTTTAAGAAATCAGTATGTTGGTTTTAAGATAATAAATTATAAGAAATATAGCAATAATATTAGGAAGGTTTTAAAAAGAATTTAAATTAAGAAGTTATAATGATATTTAATGCAAATTTGTTTTAGAAATATTTTCATCAAATTAAGAAATGTTTTAAAGAAATAAATTTTTAAAATAATTATGTTTACATTAAAAGAAAAGTTTTACAAAATTATTATTATTGTTTTAAGAAATTAATGTATGAAGTATGTAAAGAATTAAATCTTTTGAGATTATGATTATGTTAAAACATAATAAGTATTATTACATTATTATCACGTGTGAGAAATTAATTTTATTATATTAGATTTATAGAATTAAGTTTTGGGAAAAAATTATTATTTCTTTTAAGGAAATATGTTAAGAATTATTCTACCATTTAAGTACTTTATGTTAAAGCATGTTTAAGATCAAGATTAACCTTGTGTTTGGCAAAAGTGGTTCCTACCACTTTTTCAGTTATAAACAGTGAAAAGCTCTTACATGTTATAATAACAATTAAAAAAATAACTACAATGTAAAGCTCTCGCATGCCACAGTAAAAGTGGTTATTACTAACGTTTAAGTACTTATATTAAAGTATGTTTAAGATCAAGATTAAGTAGTTAAGTAATAATCATATAAGTATGGCTGTTATAGCGTGAACTTTACATGTCTCAATGTCTAAATTTCATGGTTCATTCAATTGAAGGTTTTAGATATTTTTAATTTTTCAGTTTCTAAAATTTGATTACAATAACTTGTTTTTTTTTCCATCGTATATGTTATTCGGCTAACATTTTCCAAGGGCAATGCATAAATGGAGCTATCTTTTTGACTGTGTAGGAGACGTTGAGGTGGGTAGAGAGATATTAAATTGCATCTGAACGTAGAAAGTCATCATTGAGATAAGAGGTTGTGTAGGCGACATAGGAGTGAAACATT
>LNSY01077821.1:0-15016 GCA_002024485.1 Artocarpus camansi
AAACTGAATGAGAGATTGAGAAAGCTTCGAGTACCATTAACATGAGGCTTGACAAAGGCCATAAATGGACTTATGAAATCTGTAAACTAATTTGTTATTCTTGGAAGATAGATCCCCCTGACAATGATAACCCAATATACACTTCTTCATAAAGATCCTCTTTGAGAAACGCATTACTTACATCAAGTTGAACTAAGTTCTAGCTTTGACAGTTACCAATTTAGCAACAGGAGAAAAAGTTTCAACAAAGTCTACCCCTTCTTGTTGTGTATAACCCTTTGCAACTAAGTGGGCTTTATGTCTGTCAATAGAGCCATTAGATTTATATTTTATTTTATAAATCCACCTGCAGCCTATACTACATTTTCCTAGTGGTAAGGGAACAACAGACCATGTCTGATTAAGTTCCATTGCATTTAACTCGACTGTCATGGCTTCACGCCATTGTGGAAATTGAACTACCTAATGATAATTGAGGCTGACATTGAAATGACATTTAAGACAAAATGTTTATAATTCAAGGACAAGCCATCATATGACAACCAATGAGATAAATGATAGAGAACCGTAATCTAAGTAGTGGAATAAGTATTGTAGGAGCCTTGTGTTATCAAATGGCAATGAAAATCTCATAAATAAGAGGTGGTTTATGGACCCTAGATAAACGTCTAACAGGAATCATTGCATTAGTCGAAGGGGATTAATGATCAACATATGTAGAAGACAAAGTCTCTAAAGGTGACTGCAATTTTGGAGGGTCAATAGATGAGTTTGGGAACACAAGATTAGGAAAGGGATCAACTAAAGTTGTTAAAGGAGTGGCTGAATGAAAAGGGAATATATCTTTGTGAAAAACAACATCTCGAGAAACAAAAACTTGTTTAGTATGAATATCATAAAGCTTATAGGCTTTCATGCTAAGAGGATAGCCAATAAATACATAGGGTTGTGCTCGAGGCTAAAACTTAGACCAGTGAGCTAAAAGTGTTGAGGCAAATGCTAAGCAACCAAACACACAAAGGTGGTTGTAATCAACCTGCTTATGAAACAAAAGTTCATAGGGTGATTTGTTGCCATGGACATATGGCAGAATCCTATCAATGACTCACATGTTTGCTCTGTTGCCTCCTAGTTAGTCCTAGGTAGCGATTCACCTAGAAGAAAGGTTTTAAAACAAATACGGAAGCCTCAGTAGGACTAGGTTTAAAAAGCATTAATTTTCGTAGTTGAATGTAATTTATAAAAACTCAAAAAAATAAATAAAACATGTTAAATTCATTCTTACCATTTAAAGTCACTATTCATTTGGAAATAATCCTATTAATTAGCCCTTTGGCAAAACCATCATATTACCACTGTAGTGGCGCAGCTAAGTTTTGGGACCTACCCCCAAGGTTGCTCTTTACACAACCCGATCTCTGAGTATGGCATCATGCTCTATTATTTCGTTCTAGATGGTATTTACAACGTGTCCGGCACTATGCCATTATTTAGGTCTTATCTTACTAAGTATTTTCATTTGCATTCGTTATTCAATTCATTATGATCATTTATTATTTAACAAATAATGAAAAATACTACATAGCTCATCTTAATCATTTCTTAAAAGAAATCATTTTTGTAGCCAAAACTCTTTTTTTTTTAACTTAGCTACCAAGAAAAGGGTATAAGTCTTACCTCAATATTTTGCACCGTGACTTAACACCATAGTCCCGACCTACTATATGTTAGCTCCATGAAATCACGATCAACCTTAAAAGTAACTAAGCTTTTATCAATATATAACTTAGAGTATTCTACACTACTATGCTATTTCAAAGTGTCTTAGTATGCCTTTTATAGTCATAATATCATATCATAGGGTCAAGATCTTTATCTAGGTTTTAAACGATGAAAACAGATAAAAACAACAACATTTCATGAAGTCCAGTTGGCCTGCTAAATTGGATAGTTTAGCCTACCGACCATGCAGCATCAGCGCCTGCTGACCAAATGAGTCCAGCAAACCAAACTCATGAGTTTGGCCTGCCAATGCTCATCATTGGCCTACTAAATTGGAAAATTTTAGGGGACCTGAAACTTCGAGTCTTGACCTCTCCAAACTTAAAATTCCATTTCTAACCTATTTTCTTAGTTCTCAAGTATGGGTAATGCTCATAAGTGATAGAAAAACACATTAGAACACTTTTATACACTTTCAAACAAGTTTTACTTAAAGATTTTCACATAGTTATGAAAATAGAGAAAATAGAGAAAAATATAAAAAAAAACTTTTTGTTCAATTAAGGTTAAATTTATGATGATTAAGGTTCCATTAACTTAGATTGAAGAGTTTCTAAACTAAAACAAACTTAGATTTCAAATTTCTAAGAAAATCAAGGAATTTGGGAAAAGTTTGAAATTTTGAAAAAATAGAGTAACTAACCTTGAATTTGAGCTCTAAATCGTGTTTGTGAGAGCTTAATCTTGCTTCTAAGCTTCCAATCCAGCTGAAGATTAAGGCTTGAGCTCAAATTTTTGAAAACAAAAATGGGAGAGAGATAAAGGAGAAACGTGGAAGAGGGGGAGAGAGAGTGAGCTGAGAGAGTGAGGGGAAGGAAAGGGAGAGGAAGAATAAATAGAGATGGTCGGTGGTTTTTGTAGAGTTCAAACTGTGTTTCGCACGTAGTTTTCACAAAAAGGAAATATTCGGTATTTGACAATATGTTTTGTTTCAAAATTCAAAATAACAAATAAAAATAATTAAAAGTAAGATAGATTTAAAAATACCATGAAATAATTAAATTAATTTCAATTTTACATTAAGGCATACTAATCCACCATTTATACACTAATCATACCTAAATTAAATTTTCGGGTGTTACAGCTCTCCACCCCTAAAAGAAATTTCATCCTCGAATTTAGAAATCAATTTAGAAATTGAGCAAATGTGGGAATGACTCTCGCATAGCAGATCTAATTTCCATGTCGCTTCATTAGCTTCATGGTGCTATGACACCACTTTCACTATCAAAATTTTACAACATTACAGGCTTATCACTTTTCAATCGATAATCTAGACCGGCACCTCCATGTAAGTTGGGTCTTCCTAAATCTGTACATCATGAAATGAGATAATCTTGCTTGACTTGGGTGGACATTTCCAAAGCATCGAGATGTGGCATATGTCATGCACATGAGAGAGTTCGGAAGGAAGGTTGAGACAATTTACAACCGTACCAACACATTGAGATATCTCAAACGGCCCAACATACCTCAATATAAGCTTCCCACATACACCGAAATGCAAAATTCCCTTGTGTGGTGAAACCTTTAAAAGAATGAAATTCCCTACTTCAAATTCTAGAGGTCAGCATCTTTTATCAACATAACTCTTCTACCTGCTCAGAGTTGCTTTCAACCGATCAAGAATCACGGTGAATTTTACATTGCTCTTACGAATCTCATTAGGTCTAATAATGATCTAGTCTTTTGGTTTTGCCTAATACATGAGCGATCGACACGCTTGTCCATAGAGTGCTTTAAATGGTGCCATACCGATACTCGCATGATAACTGTTGTTGCAAGCGAATTTTGTAAGATGTAAGTGCTTTTTCTAGTTCCTACTTAAATCCAATACACATGTAAGTAACATCTACTCAAGAATTTGAATGACTTGTTTATACCGCACGTTAGTTTGAGGATGAAAAGTGGTGCTAAAATTCAAATTCGTACCCAAAGCTTCTTGGGAATTCGTCCGATACTTGGCGGCATACTCTTGGGCATCCTTCTTTATACTTCTCCATCAATATTGCTTCTTGAAATCGCAATACATTTTTGTGCTTCCTGGATAAATAGCTAACTAAGATCTATGTGCTTTGTCCATTACGACCTTCGTCACTCCTCTATCATAGGTACTACCAAATGTCCTCTAAAGTACAATGCCATCTGCATGTATTCTTCACTCTTCAAACTGTTCCTCATTCTAAATCAGCTTCCATATTCCCTATAGATGTTGATCTCGCCATTGATCTACTTCACCATCTGAACGAGCATTGGGAAAGATTCCATATGAGACACCATAACCTGATCGAAGTCTTCATAGTACTATAGTCCGTATTCATTAACTATGGCATCTATTTTCGAGTCTTCAAGTGCTAGGCACGTGAGAATTTCCTGTTGACTTTTTGTTGAGTGCATTTGCAACCACATTGGCTTTCCTAAGGTGGTACTGTAGTGTGAAATCGTAGTCTTTCATATACTCCATCCATCTCCAATGTCTCAAATTTAAGTCCTTTTGAGTGAACAAATACTTCATGCTCTTGTGATCTGAGAAAACCTAGAATGCCGCACCATATAAGTAGTATCTCCAAATCTTTAGGGCATGAATCACTGCTATAAGCTCTAAGTCATGAGTGGGTAATTCTGCTCGTGAGGCCTTAGTTCTTGCAATCTATAAGCCACGGCTTGTCCATGTTGCATCAACATACATCTAAGTCCTTGTCCCTATGCATCAATGTAGACTTCATACGGCTCGTCACTACTAGGTGTGATCAACACTAGAGTGGTGGTTAACCAGTTCTTCAATTCCTGGAAAGTGTATCCACATTCTTCATCCCATTAAAACCAAACATTCTTTTTGATTAGTCGTGTCAACGGATCCGCTATCTTTAAAAAATCTTACACAAACTTCCTGTAGTATCTAGCAAGTCCTAAGAAATTATGAATCTCAACGACGTTCCTCGATCGCTTTCATTGCACTATTGCTTCTATCTTAGATGGATCCACTAAGATACATTGCTCCAAGATGATGTGTCGTAAAAACTTAACCTTAATTAAACAAAATTTACACTTCTCCTTTTTGGCATACAGTTGGTACTCTTACAAGTCTGAATCACGATTCTGAAATATTGCTCATGCTTTTCCCAATAAGCTTTAGAATAGATTAATATGTCATTAATAAACATGATCACAAACTAATCTAAATAAGGCTTGACAATCCTGTTCATCAAATTCATGAAAGCTACACGAGCATTTGTTGACCCAATAGCATCACCAAAAACTCAAAGTGTCCATATCGGGTCCTGAAAGCTATCTTGGGAATATCCTCTTCCTTGATCCTGAGCTGATGGTATCCCAAACACAAATTTATCTTTAAGAAGTACTAGGAACCTCCTAACTGGTCGAATAACTCATTGATCCTGGGTAGTGGATACTTATTCTTCACGATGACCCGATTCAATTGCCGATAATCTATACACAACCTGAGAGTACTATCATGTTTCTTGGCAAATAAAACTAGTGCACCCCATAATGATCTACTATTCTGAATGCAACTTTTGTCTACATACTCCTAAAATTGCTTCCTCAATTGCTTCATTTCTACCAATGCCATTCGATACGGTGCTACAGAAATCAAAGTGGACTTTGGGCAATAACTCTATGCTAAACTCGATCTCCCAGTGCGGTGGTAATCCTAGTAACTCCTCGGGGAAGACGTCACCATACTCATCAACCACCGGTATTGATACATTCCTTCTTGCAATACTAGACTCTTTTTCTAGATTTAAAAGAAACGCGTAACAAGCCATATTCTTTTGTCCTCCAAGACACGCCCACATGAGTCGCTCACTCATCATTCAATCATTTCCATCCTAGTAAGTGATCGTCGTCCTTCCTATCAGTCACTAGGGTTACCTTCCTAAGGTGACAATCTACTAACCACTATAACTAGACAACCAGTTCATTCCTAAGATTACATCATATGAACTCATGGGGACTTACATTCAAATCACTCTTCAAAGTCTCACCAAATCATTATCTTACAAGATTTATAAATATGGTTCACATACACTTGCCCTAAGGGTGAGGTAATAATCAAGGATTCATCAAATTCCTCTATTTCTAATCCCAAGGCATGTACAAATGAACTCGAAATGAGAAAATGAGTGGCACCAATATCAAACAAAATGTAAGCTAAAGATCAAGAAACCATAATCATACCATCAACGACTACATTGCTGCTCTGAGCTTTTGAACTTGCTGAAGTCATGGTATGAACTTGAGCTGGTGCTTTTTCTTTTTCCCTTGTTGACATCACCACAATGGCTAACAGGAAGGGAAGTTCGATCAGGCAAAGTGACCATAGAAGTTGGAATTGGTTCCAAGAACTCAAATGCATTAGCATTAAAACGTATGTGTTTAAAGGCCCTAGAGTCCACAATCCATAAATGAGAAGAAGAAAAATCAATAACCATAGGAATAGATAAACAAATACCTATGACATAAGATGAAGAAAGAGCATCAGATAAATTAGATGCCTGAGCAGAAGAGGTTAAATGATTAGATAGCAAAGTCATCAATTGTTGATAGTGAACTGAATTTAGATTTTTAAGAAAATCACCAGCACTACCATAAGCAAAGGTGGGTTAATCATGCACAGGAGACTAAGTAATGATTGATTCACTAGTGTAGTCTTATTGTTGGAAGCTAAAGTTTTTGGCCTCTGTCTGAATCCAAGAGGATAACCATGGATTTTGTAACGCTTTTCAATGGCGTGACCATGATAGTTGTAGTGCGTACAAAAGGGGCGATCTTTCTTCTGAGATTTGATTCTTGAAACTAGAGTGGAACCTGAGCCAGTCTTGGAATGATTATAAGTTTTGATGACAAAAGCCATAGGAGCTAAATCATTAGCCAATGGAGATCCTATGGTGCGTTGACATTCCTCTTGATAGATTAAAGAGAAGACTTTGTTAATTATATGAAGAGGACGCATGAGAAGCAACAAACCTCAAATTTGAGAATAAGAATCAATGAGCCCCATGAGAAAGGATATAATGTACTCCATTTGATAGTAATTGTTGAGTTCTTAGACACCACCACAAGGGCACTTTCCACATGTATACATTGGTTTGTAATTGCTCAATTCTTCCTATAGAGCTCTCAATTTGGTGAAATACACACTGATTGATTGCTGATCTTGAGACAAAGTGATCTAGTCACAGTGCAATTGGAAGATTCTTGGACCATTACTTTGCTAAAAACGGTCCTTAAGATCTAACCAAATTTTAGCTATGAACTCAATGCTTGTAGAAATTTCTCTGGAAATGGAATCAAGAATCCAAGAAACGACAATGTTATTGTTACGAATCCAAGAATTGAGCATTACCAGTTTAGAGCCATTAGGTTTCATAATAAAACCATCGATGAACCCTAATTTGTTCTTCACAGATAAGGCAATCAACATAACATGATTCCAAGAAGCATAATTGTCACTAGTAAGGGGTTGAGAAACAAGAGACATACCAGGACCATTCGAATGACGTAGAAAGAATGAGCTTGAAGGATCGTCAATGGCAGATTTGCTAGAGGACAAAAGAACCAAACCAGAAGCTAAAGACTCCATGAATCAGCCACAAACAGCCACAAGATCGACAAAGCAAAGGAAGAATCCAAGAAAGCAAGGATGAGGTGAAACAAAATCACAAATCATGAGAGGAAAAAAAAAGCAGCAAAAGCTCTCAACTAATACCATATTGCAAGAGACGTGTTTGCAGAAAAATGAATGAAGCAATCTTTTGCATTGATCTGAATGAATGTGTAAATACATAGTTCTGTTTGTATACAGAGCAAAGTAAAGAACTGGTTAGTTGACAGTCGGTTACAAGGTCAGTTACTAATTGGTTACATGAAAAACTAGTTCTCTTTTGAATAAACTAACAAACTATTTAAGTGTTAGTCCCTCAAAGTTTCTGCTAATTTAATTGAGAATCGTATATGGCAAGCAAGAGTGCATGGTCTTCTTCTGGAGTTCAACAGGTTTTGTGGATAACTAATTTGTGCTTCCTATTCGTTGAGTATTTATGCGAGCATGGGGCAGTCATTTTATTTGTTTCATGATCATATTTGCTATAATATTAACAACAATTTATAAAAAATTATTTATAATTATGTAAATCTATTTTTGAAATTATTATACAGTTGGAAAATTATTTTCATAACAAGGAAAAAACTATAATCTTTTTTATCACAAAAACCATCTAGGATATCTGATGTATCATTTTATGTTAACGTTTGTAAAAAAATATGAGATCCTTCTAAATATTGAAAAAAAAAATCCGGGAATGACATTAACCCGATAGAACTCAACAGCCGGGTTTACAATCAATAAATCCCGCAAATAAAATTTTGTGGTACATTATTGTTGCTGTTGTTATTGCTACTATTTTGCTTAATGGTGGTTTGATTATTATATATTCCAAAAGGAAATTACAACTTGTCTCTCAGGATTAGGTGAAAACAATTAGACGAAGAATAGAACAACATGTTTTGGAAGGATTAAAGTGGCTCAATTTATTAAGCCTTCTCAAACTCCTACTAACCATTCATCGTAAACAAAGTTTTATGCCTAATTTTAGCCTTTTAGGCCCTTAATTTATTTTTACCCATCCATTTATTTGCTTTTAATATCATTCTGCTAAAAACGAACTGTCCAACGATGACTTCACCGATTCCAACACAAAGAAAAACTGTCAAAATTACCACATTATATAACAGATCAGGGATGCCTTAAGGAAGAACTTAACTGGGGATTAATGATTATAGAAGAATAATAGCAGAAAGAGAAAAAGAAGAAGATTTATCATCTTCTACAATAAATTGTGCGACAGATATTATCTGTCATATCGTAGGTTTCATATGTAATAGATCTACAATTTACGAGTAAGGAAAGGGTTTGATAACAAATCTTTTCTTGCTCCAATATATATTTTATTGGAAGATATTTTGGTTAATTATAAGGAGAAATGGGTAGGGTGATTTTTGTGTCGATTTTGGTTTTGCTATTGGCGGTGATACATATCCAAGCAGAAGACCCTTATTTGTACTTCACGTGGAAAGTCACGTACGGTACAATCTCTCCTTTGGGTCTCCCTCAACAAGGAATTCTCATCAATGGCCAATTCCCAGGACCCAACATCAACTCCACCACCAACAACAACATCGTTATTAATGTCTTCAACAATCTTGACGAGCCTTTCCTTTTGACTTGGTACGTATATCAGCAGCTTATTATTCATATATCAGTATCGTTAGAAGAAGATTAAAAAAAAAATGCTTGGAGTTACTACCGGAAACTAATGAAAAAGTACATGATACATACATATATATATATATATATATATATACGAATTTCATACAATGAGATTCAGTGTTTATTGTATGGTGCTCAACACAGCCGGTTTCTCTTAGCATTGTAGGAAAAATTTGCTATATCGTGGGTATCTCAAAAGAAAATGTTAGTAAGGTGTTGATCAATAAGGCCTTCTCAAATGATTATTCCTGTACATTTTGTTTGTTTTAAACATAAACATGCATGTGTTATCGTGTTTTTCCATATATAATTGATACCATTTTTATCTTTTAATTTGAATCAAAAAGTTGTAGTCAAATAGCTACATATTTATGTGGTTGTGAGAATGCACATATATAAACGTGCATATATGCAATATTGCAAATATGATAAAGACTATCAGCGTATAGCAATTGTCTATTTATTTATAAAGAAACAGTGCCAATTATATTATTGTTTCCATATTAGTGTTGTAATTATATCCTTACTGTTCTAATTATAAGTTTTTCTATGCAGGACGGGAGTCCAGCACAGGAAGAACTCTTGGCAAGATGGAGTGCTTGGGACAAACTGCCCCATTCCACCAGGCAAAAACTACACCTATCACTTTCAAGTCAAGGACCAAATTGGAAGCTACATCTATTACCCCACAACCGCCGTGCACAGAGCCGCAGGCGGCTTCGGTGGCCTCCGTGTCAACAGCCGTCTCCTCATCCCCGTCCCCTATGCGGACCCCGAGGACGACTACACCGTTCTCATCGGGGACTGGTATACCAAGAGCCACAAAGTCCTCAGGGGCTTCTTGGACAGCGGCCGGGCCCTCGGAAGGCCTGACGGGGTGTTGATCAACGGAAAGTCCGGGGATTACAAGAAACCACTTTTTATCATGAAGCCAGGAAAGACCTACAAGTTCAGAATTTGCAATGTGGGGCTGAAAGACTCTCTCAACTTCAGGATTCAAGACCACTCCATGAAGCTGGTTGAGATGGAGGGATCTCACACTGTCCAGAATATTTACGAGTCTCTAGATGTCCACGTTGGGCAGTGCTTCTCGGTGCTCGTCACCGCCGATAAGGCGCCGAAGGAATACTACATGGTGGCCTCAACGAGGTAATTTACCTGTAATTTCTCTCTAACCAAACTAAACTTTCAAGATTTTCTATTTTGTTCTTCTCTCAATAATTTCTTCCAATAATAATTAGTTTCTCCAAACTCTTACGTAACAAAAGGGAAAAAAAATGGTCTTCGACTGCAGCAATAAAATTGTCTGAAAACATTATATTATTCTAAAAATATCGTGGAGAATTTGTTGTGATTTTTGTTAATAATCATGAGTTCAAATATGTTGCCTCACTTTTCTATTTAATTGAATAATTAAATTATTAATCGTTCAAATACTTTTAATATTTTTTCTCAGGAAATGATAACAAAGCTAAGATTTTTTTTTTAATATATTTTTCATTAGGGAAAATGTTAAAAATATTTGAGCAATTAAGTGAAGTGTTGAAATTTAATTATATTTTTAATATTTTATTTATTAAGGAGTTTTTATTTTTAAATCTAAATTGCATTACAAATTAGTATTAGAGGAACAGAACAAAGAATTGAAGATTTGAACTTGTCCACAATATATTTGTTTATGTTCCAAAAGCTTTATGTCACTTGATAAATAAGATTGCATCAACGTATATCTTATAAATAATTATAATTTTTATTTACCAATTAGTAATATATTGGTAGAGGTTAATTTTATGGTTTTAATGGCTATTTACGTTGTTTTTTTAAATTAAATACTTTTACTAGAATAAATATTTTAATCCTTCCCTGACCATCCAGGTTCACTAAGACTGTCCTGACGGGAAAAGCCATAATTCGCTACACCAATGGCCGGAGAGGCAGTGCATCCCTTAAAAACATCCCGGAGGCTCCGGTTGGGTGGGCTTGGTCGCTCAACCAGTTCCGGTCCTTCCGATGGAACCTCACCGCCAGTGCCGCCAGGCCGAACCCTCAGGGATCTTACCACTATGGAAAGATCCCCATCACTCGCACAATCAAGCTTGTTAACTCGGCTAGCAGAGTTAAGGGGAAGCTCCGTTACGGCATTAACGGAGTCTCTCACGTCAACCCCGTTACGCCGTTGAAGCTGGCCGAGTACTTTGGTGTTGCCAACAAGGTGTTCAAGTACGATACGATCAGAGATCAGCCACCAAAGAAACTTTCTGGTCCATTGAAGTTGTCTCCTAATGTGCTCAACCAGACATTCCGCAACTTTGTGGAGATTATCTTTGAGAATCACGAGAAGAGCTTGCAATCTTGGCATTTGTCTGGATACTCTTTCTTTGCTGTCGCGTAAGTTAATTAAACTTAAGAGAGGAAATTTTTTGTTTTGAGAAAATTTTAATGGATTCTATGCTCATATTGCCTTTGTCCAAAATAGAAACCATATTTTCTCTTTTTAAAAATTTAAAACAAAAAAAAAGTGAAAATTTTTTAAATGAACACTTCAATGGAATATATAATAGGCTATAGTTTTTGTACGAATGTCAATCTAGTTGGAATGTCCTAGTAATTTTTTATGTTGGCCTCTCCTATCATTAACAAAATGGAATAAGTTATAAAATACCATAACACGTTTTTTACTTCCTAAAAATTTAAGATCAAAAAAGATAGATTTCATTTTTTGTGTAAGAAAACAAAAAAAAAAAGATGTATACCTCTATTAACACAGTTATTTATTTATTTATATTGCATCTAGGATTGAGCCAGGAAGGTGGAGCCCAGAGAAGAGAAGGAACTACAATCTTCTTGATGCCGTGAGCAGACACACCATTCAGGTCTTTCCTAAGTCATATGCCGCCGTCCTGCTCACATTCGACAATGCTGGAATGTGGAACTTGAGGTCCGAGCTGACAGAGAATAGGTACTTAGGGCAGCAGCTCTATGTTAGTGTCCTTTCACCAGCGCGGTCCCTTAGGGATGAGTACAACCTCCCAGACAATGCCATGCTATGCGGAATTGTTAGGGACTTGCCCAAGCCCCCTCCTTACACCATCTAAAAAAATGACATGTCCATTGGTACTCAAATATCCAAACCTTTCTTTATAGTCGATGCCAAAGACACAACAATTAGTAAAATGGATTAATGGTCAAGAGAGTAAGACATTATTAATGAGCGTGTCCCTTTCCAAACTACATTTTGTAATGTTTTTAGTATTTTGTTTCTGCTCTAGTTTTTATGAATAAGGGCACATTTGGCATGACATATATTAGCACTCTATACTGTATTATTTAAAAATAATACAATGTTTGGTGACATTTATGTATTGTCCTATTTAATATGAAATCAAAAATTAATACAATATAAGTCATGATATCAAATATGACTAAAAACCTTCATACTAGACCATATTGTGTAATTTAAACCAAAATTTCATATTAATAAACCAATCCAATATTTAAAATATATTAAAAATTGAAATAGAAATTGAAGTTTGAGAATGAGATTCAAGACCAGGGTTTAGGGTCGGGATTCAAGACCGAGATCGGAGTCGAAATTTAAGAATAAGGTAGGTGTAAAGATTCAAGGACATAAATTAGCATCAAGGTTAGGGTCAAGATTCAAAACTAGGGTGAAGGGTCGAGTCAAAGTCGAAATTCAAGAACGAGGTCATAGTCAGGATTTGGGGTCGATATCAAGATTCGAGACCGGGGTTTAAATTTGGGACCAAGGTTAAGATCAAGATTTAAGACTATGGTCAGGGTGGGGGTCAGGATTCGAGGATGGGATTAGAAGTTGAGGTTAGGAAGAATTCAATACAGGGGTCGAGATTGAGATTTGAGACTAGTATCAGGGTAGAGGCCAAGATTTGGGGCTAGGGTCAAGTCAGGATTTAAGACCAAAGTCAAGGTCGAGATTGGGGACCAAGGTTGAGGTCAAGATTCAAGATCGGTGCCAAGGTCAATGTCCAGATTCTAGGCCAGGGCCAAGGTCGGGGTCAAGATTCAAAACCAAAGTTGTGGTAGGAATTCAAGCTCAAGATTGAGGGACCAGAGTCGAGCTTTGGGGTCAAGGTCGGGACTCGAGGCTGGGATTTAGGACTAACATCAAGGTTAGAGTCGAAGTCAAAATTCAAGATCAAGGTCGTTGTCAAGATTTAGGGTCGATGTCAGGATTCTAGGTCAAGAATCAAGATTGGATTCAAAGTCAAGATTCAAGGTAGAGGTCAGGGATGAGATTTTGGGTTAGGATTTAGGATTGAGGTTAAGGTCGAGATTTAAGGTCGAGATTAGGGACCAAGGTCATGGTCAGGCTTCAAAATCAAGATCAGGGTTAGAATTTGAGGTCGGAATTTGGGAACTAGGGTTGGGGTTGGGGTCAAAGTCAAAATTTAAGACCAAGGTCGCGATCAAGATTTGAAGTCAATGTCGAGATTTTGAGTCAGGATTCAGGACTGAGGTCAAGATTTAAGGGTCAAGGTTAGGATTTGGAATCAGAGTCGAGATCAGGATTCGAGCCCAAGGTCGAGATTTTGATCAAAATTTTAAACCAAGGTCAAGGTCAAGGTAAGAATTTGGAGTCAGGGTCGAGATAGGGTTGGCTTCCCTGAATTCTAACCCTGACCTAGACCCAGTCCTAATCTTGACCTTAATCTTGATCTCGATCCTAATTCCAACCCCAAATCCTAATCCTAACATCGATCCCAAATCCTAATCCCGACAATGGTCCCAAATCTTATGCCTCGACTCCAACCCCAATTTCAAATCTCGAGGACACCAGTCTCAAACATGGCCCTGACCTTGGTCCCAAATCTTGTCCCCGACCCCCTCCTTGGTCCCAAATATTGACCCTAAACCTTGCCCAAAATTTCAACCTTGACACTAGTCCTGATCTTGATACTGGTCCCAACCCTGACACAAGTCTCAAATTCCAAACCCTATCTCGGCCCTAAATTTTGACCTCAACCTTGGTCCAAATCTTGAATCCTACCCTTGACCTTGGTCCCAAATCACGAATCTTGACCATGACATCGGTCTCAAATTTTGACCCTAACCTTGAATCCTGACCCAATCCCAAATCCTATCCTAACTTCGAATCCCAACGCCTATTCTATTCTCGAATTTTGAACTTGACTATGGTCCCAAATCCTGTCCTTGCCCTTGACCCCTAGTCTCAAATCTCGATCCCAACTATTGTTCTGAGTCTCATCTCCGACCCCAACCCCAAATCCCGACCTCGACCTCTGTCTCGAACTCAACTCTAACTCTAATCTCGAATCCCAACCCCGATCCTGAACTTGAATTTTGACCATGAAACCATGAACTAAATTTACTATATTTAAAGTTTAAATACTAATAAAATACAATACATTGGTAAACAAACATTGTATAGTGTAATACAACATATTAATATGGTGCAAAACCAAACAATATATTATATAACACTAATGCAATACAATGCAATGCAATGCAATGCAATATAATATAATACGGTGTGTCAAACATGCCCTAAAAGCCCAGTATTGACTTCTATTGCAAATGTCAATATCATGAAAAAGTGTGGAAAATTAAACTAATATGTTTGATAAATGGTAACTCATTATATGTTCTAATCGTGTCCTTAACACATTAATTGTGTGTTTGATAAATAGGATAGAATAATATTAGATACAATAGTCTTAAAGGATTGAATTAGAATGTATAGAGAAGGATAGCATTAGATTTTTACCTAATCCAATTTCCTATGTTTGGTGCTGTGTTATTAGAATAGGGACCTTTTGTTGGGTTTTGTTGGATTTTGTAATTCAAATAAGCAGCGAAAAATTAAAATTAATTCCCACAAAACCTTTGCAGGATCCATGCGATTCAATTAGGTCGATAGATAAAAAGGTCATAAGATCTTACCAA
>LNSY01078516.1:0-11142 GCA_002024485.1 Artocarpus camansi
TAAAACAATTATGTTTTATACAAAATTTAAAGCAAAAAACTAAATTAATTAAGAAATCAACGTACTTTCACTTTCCTAACTTCAATATTTTGATTTGAAATGTAAAGCTCTTTGAAACAAATAAAGTAGATGGAATTTAACAAGGTTTTGCCATCGAATTGATAAAAAAACCAATTAAACTTCATTAAAACATTTAACTATCAAGCTAGAGATTGAACAAGTAGACTCCCCCTTCACGTTTCACATTTTATGTTTTTTTTTCTTTTGTTTTTAATTTTTTTTATAGAATATTAATTTTAACGTTTATTATTTAGAAGAAGGGTAGCTTTGCACACGAATCAAATTTATCAGGTTAGTTGTTTGGGAGGTCCCCAGCCTTTTTAAAAAATATAATTTCATCTTCAATCTTTCTTTTTTTTACAGCTGAACTAAGTCTAACCTTTCAATTTAAGTGAAAAACAACCAAAACTAACTGACGGCAGTAAAATCGATGTCACATGAGGCGCGTACGTGTGTTTGTGAAAATACGAAATTGCACTACTAGTTGAATCAAATACTTTAATTTTAAAAATAAAATAAAAAAAAACAAAAAAAAAACTCTTCTTCTTCCTAACATCCTCTTCTTCTTCTTCCTTAGCTATGCAAACTCTAACAACCACTCATTCAGCCATTGTCAGACTAGTTCAACACTCTTCGGTCCCCTCCCCTTTGTCATCGACGTCATTCCCCACCTTCCCCACCCTCGGTTGCAATCCTTTCCCTTCCCAGCCTCGTCGTTGATTAGCCCTTAAACTGTTTGCAAAGCTAGATCTCCATTAGAAAGCAAAGTCTCCATCACGACGTCAGATTTTTGTCACAAAGGAGTTGCAAACCTCTGACGTTTTAAGTTTTAGGTCTTCTATGAGTTAAGGGTACGTGATTTGATGCTTCACTGATCAAGGGTGTTTGGCATGGTGGTTAGAATCATAGGTTAGTACTGTAAACACCGTAGCATGTAAGTGCTTTATATTGTAGCAACTTTTTTGCTTTTACTATAGCATGTGAGAGCTTTATACTATTCCTAACCAAAAAGTTGATTAGAATTAACTAATACCAAATAGGCTATTATCTCTTTCTGGGTTTCTTTTCATTTACAAGAAGTTGATTCTTGAACTAGGTTTCCTAAATCTTTTATTATTTTTCAATGAGAAACGTCAGAGAATAATGCTTATATTTTGTTTGATGAAATATGATGCGTGAGATTTTCTTATAATTTAATGTTGCTTAGCATAAATGAACTGGTTGTTAAGAATATTAACAAGGTAAAGAATTTTTATTTGCACTTGTCCTTTATATTATTTTCTTAAATGCATGTAACACCTCTATGTAGGGGTTAACAATATTGAATAAATATAAATAAACTTAATTTACAATACCAATTCAAAACAATAAAGCATTGCCCAAGGGACTTTGAAAGAATTCAAAAATAAGAACGTGCTTTAAATAATATTTCACAGTTTTAGTGTAGTACCAAATATTAAAAAAAATACAATCATCATCATCAATTACAATTCCCAGTCCAAACACAGCCACTAGAACAGTTTTATGATTCTTACATGTTTTGAATGAGTTACAAATAAAGTTAAGATATTCCAACACGACACTAATGGTGTTGTCGTCTACTACTTGTCAGACAAGTTACACTGAACTCCACCTGAAAGATGAAAGTATAATAAGAATTAGCATCGACATGACTAGTAGGGAATACTATTACTCACCATTAGGTTTTATTAATTATTAGTTAATTTTCAATGTTTATACATCTTATCTGATTCATTCTGATCATATTCTATGGATACCTTACGTTAATCATTATCGAGTTTCATACACATACATACATACAAATATTATGATTCATCAATGTTTCTAGGTATCCACATTTCATTGGTGTATCTCATCACTCAACTTTTCGAAGCCTAAAAGGGTGCTCTTTTCCACTCTTCAATCATTCTAAGAGTGTTGGGTGAGAGGATATCAAGCCCTAGATGCTCACCAAGTCGATTCTTATACTGTGTGTTTTGAGAATTTCGACTCAAGGGAACGTCATCACCTCTATCTTATTTTACCTTTTAGGGTATTTATACCCAAGGACGTAATTGTCACCCTCTTCAAGTCGTACTATTCCTTTATAATCATTCGTTATGTATAAAGTTAGTATTTCCTAACCATCCTTCTTAGTTATATCAATACATGTTAAATCAATTTATTCTCGCTGTATAATACTAGACGAGTTCTAGATCATTGTATCATAAGTAATATTCATATATGTTCAAAATATCTTATACATTTCTTGCAATGTAAACAATCAATTTTAATTCATCAAAACCTTGACAAAAGATGAATAATAGAATCCCTACCTCTTTGCAAAATATCTACTGATAATTTTCAACTTATGCAGTCAAGATCACTACCTAAGCTTCAAGTACGTTATTATCCTAAATATATAAAAATAATTATACTTAACATAATTCATAATCTATAATTATGTCAATTTACCATTTATTTTTATTAGTGTACCATAATCATTAATACGCTAAAAATATGAATATCAATTTTTCCAACTTAGTTTTAGTAAATTATGAAATAAACAAAGTAACAATAAAATTGAAACATATGAATTTTATTTTAGCACGAATATGTTAAAATGGATTTTTAAAATCAATAATATGAATTTAAATATTTAGAAATAAAATAATTAAAAAGTTTGATATCCATTAAAATAAAATTATTTAAAATTACAAACTTTATAGAAAAATATTTATTATTTCTAAAACATAACTTGTTAGATAACTATCCTTGTTTTAGTGGTTTGGTCTTCCTTATTCGTCCTTGAGTTTAGGGGTGTAATCCCCACTTGAAGCATAAATTCTAACCTCCGTTTTTATTAAATCTCTATTTGGAAAAACGACACGTAGTTTTTTGGTGAAAACAACATGTAGTTTTGAGAAAATGACATGTAGTTTTTATGAAAAACCTAGAAAAATTGTCCTCAAGAACCCATAATCTAAATTTTGAGTTTTTCTTTAAAATCTTGGTTTTGTAATAGTTTTTTAAGCATAAAAATAATATATAATCATCAACAAATATCAAAAACATATTTCTCACAAATTTTATACTAAAACATGAATTTAATTCAAAGTTTAAGTTTAGAAAATTTAACCTCAAAACTTAGTTCAAAAGTATGGCTCGATCTTGAAAACGTCTAAGCTTCCTTGATCTTTGAGTTTGTAAGAGATTGTTTGTGAAGATTATGGGAAAAATTAGTTTGGAAATCTTGGAGATTGTTTGAGTTCTTTTCTTGGTTTTCTTTAACATGGTTTCACCAAGGAAGAAAAAGAAAAGAAAAGAAAAGAAAAGAGAAGAAAAGAGAGAAGAGAAAAGAGGAACAAGGAATGTGGGGTGAGTCATGAGTAAGGGATAAATTAAGTCTAAATAGACAAGAAGAAAATAATTAGGGAGGCAAGATAGATAAGAGTAGGTTGAAATTGTCTCCTTCAGAGACTTTTGCTAGAAAATGCCAATGTGCCATTTTCGTAAATAAATTTGACAACAAAAGTGACTTGGTAAATTTTATATATTACAAAATTTCAATTTGACACATTTTAAATTTTAAAATTTACACAATCATACCCATTAAAATAATAGGTGTTACAGCTCTCCCATCCTTTAAGAAATTTCGTCCCTAAAATTTTCATACAACTATACATGTCATTAAAACAAATGTGGGTATTTCTCTCATTTTTGATTCAAGTTCCTAAGTGGCTTTGTCTACATCATGATTTTGCCACATCATTTTTGCCATAGGGATTTCACAACGATGTAAGATTTTCACTTCATGATCTAGTATTTGAATTAGAACTTACTCATAAGTCGTATCTCCTTGAATTGGGATGTCTATCCACATGATAACATGTGACAGGTCTGGCTTATATTTCCTTAACATTGACATGTGGAATACATTATGTACATGGAACAATTGAGGTGGTAGGTTTAAACGGTAAGCAAGCATTCTAATCCATTCTCCAATCTCGAATGGTCCCGTATACCTTGGTGCTAACTTTCCTTTGACACCAAATCAACATACACCACATTTTGGTTTTACTTTTAGAAATATATAATCTCCAACCATGAACTCTACTAGTCGCCTTCTCTTGTCCATATAGCTCTTCTGTCCACTTTGAGCTGTCTTAAGGTGTTCTTGAACAATCTGGATCTCATCTGTTGTTTCCCTGATACACTGAGGTCAGAAATCAAGGCACTCTTCCTTTTAGCCCAACGTAGTAGAGATCTACAAGGCCTACCATATAAAGCCTCATATGGAGCTATTCTAATGCTTGCCTAATAGCTATTGTTGTATGTGAATTCAACATATGGTGACTATATGGCCCAATTAGTTCCAAAGTCTAACACATAAGCTCAAAGCATATACTCAAGAATCTGAATGACATGTTCAGATTGTCCATCTGTTTGAGGTGACAAACCATACTGAAAATCAGTGGAGTTCTTAAAGCTGTTTATAATCCTCTCCAAAACTTCGATGTAAAACGTGTATCCCTACTAGAGACTATCGACATTGGTATACTGTGTAATATCACTATCTTTTCTACATACAATTGACATAACTTGGAAACATTATAGCTTGTTCTAATTGGAATGAAGTGGGCTATTTTTGTTAAACGATCCATAATTACTTAAATGACATCATGTCCCATTTGAGTTCTAGAAAATCTTGTAACACAATCCACCATCATATAGTCCCACTTCCATTTTGGAATAGGTAGGCTCTTTAGCTCACCTCTAGGGTTTTGATGTTTCGTTTTGACCTACTATCATGTCATGCACTTAGAGACAAAAGTTGCTACATCATGTTTCATTCCTTGCCACCAGTATTGTCGTTTCAAATTCATATACATTTGAGAGCTTCCAAGATGAATAGCAAACTTAGCATGGTGTGCTTCATGTAACATTGTATGCCTAAGGTGAGGGTCCTTTGGAACAACCAATCTTCCTTTATAAAGCAAGAATCCTTCTTGTTTAATTTGCTATACATCTAGTTGTTTACCATTCTGTATTTGCTCCCAAATAGTACGTAATCCTTCATCATGCCATTGTCCTTGTTTCACTTGTTGGATTAATGTTGGGGTAGCTATCACATTAAATAGGAAGGCTCTTTCATTATCTTCATAATATTGCTAGTCAAAGTTGGCGATGGTGATTGCTTACCTCCAATCCTCTAATGCTAAGCTAGACATGATTCCATTGTTCATAAGATTCAAAGCATTCGCCACTACATTTGCTTTTCCAGGATGACATTGAATGCTAAAATCATAATCCACTATGTATTCAGTCCATCTCCATTGTCTTATATTGAGATTCTTTTGAGTAAATAAATACTTTAAACTTTGGTGATCTATATACACCTCAAACCTTGCACCATACAAGTAACATCTCCAAATTTTTAGCACGAAAGCCACAGCAGCTAACTTGAGATCATATGTAGGATAATTCTTCTCATGGGGACATGAGGCATAAGCAACTACTAGACCATGTTGCATTAGTACACAATCCAAACCATTTTCCCAGGTGTCAATGTATACAGTGTAAGGTTCCTTGTTATTAGGAATGACAAGTACATATGCACTGTTGAGTCTTTGCTTCAATTCCATGAATGCTTTCTCACATTTATCGTCCTACATTAACTTAACATTCTTCCTAGTAGGTCTTATCAATTGAGAAGCAATCTTCAAAAAGTTCTCCATGAAGCATTGATAGTATCCAGCTAATCCGAGGAAACTTTAGATTTCTAACACATTCTTTGGGCGTTCCCAATTCAACATTGCTTCAATCTTAGAGGGGTCCATTGAGATGCCTTCTTTAGAGACAAAATGTCCTAAGAACTTGACTTTTGTCGTCCAAAAGTCATACTTTTCCTTCTTCACGTATAGGCTGTGTTCTCTTAACATTTGTAGAGTGATCCTTAAATGTTTAGCATGCTTTTCTTCGGTTTTGGAATAGATCAAAATATCATCTATGAAAACAATAATAAATTGATCTAAGTATGGTCAAAAAACATGGTTCATCAAATCCATGAAAGCTGTAGGTACATTAGTCAATCTGAAAGGCATAACAAGAAATTCAAAGTGACCATAGCGAGTTCAAAAGGCTGCCTTTAGAATGCTTCTTCCCTTATCTTCAGTTGGTGATATCCAAACCACAAGTCAATTTTTGAGAAGTATTTAGATCCTCCCAACTGATCAAACAACTCATCAATTCAAGGCAAGGGGTACTTATTGTTAGTGGTCAACCGATTGAGCTAGCGATAATCGACACAGAGTCTCAATGATCCATTATGTTTCTTTAAAAGTAGCATTGGAGCTCCCCAAAGTGTCGTACTTGGTCAAATGAATCCATTCTCCACTAGTTCATCTAGTTGCTTTCTTAGTCCTACCTTCTTAACAGGTGCCATCCAGTACGAATTGATGGAAACAGGAGCTGCTCTTGGAATTAAGTCGATGACAAACTTGATCTCTCATCAAGTAGAAGTCCAGGCAATTCATGTGGAAAAACTTTTAGGAATTCATCCATCACAAAAGTACATGGAGATGAGTCCTAGAAAAACTTCCAAGAATTCGTCCACCATAAGAGTACATGGAGATAAGTCATTCCTTTTCGATTCTCCCTTCAAAGCAAAGATCATCCCAAAACTAGTGAAATTTCTTTGTCTTCTAATACAAGTTTTTAGCGTAGGAGTTGGTGTCATTGTTCCCATCTTAGCTCGAAAATCAATGACTTGGCCATTCTTTGTAAATAAAGAGACACATTTCAATGACAATCTATTATAGCCTGGTATCTAGTTAACCAATCCATCCCTAGGATTACGTTAAACTCCATCATGATTATTACATACAAGTCAGCTAATAATCTATATTCCCCCATGACAACATACACTAATTTACAAATCATAGAGACTTCAGCTATTCCACCCATCAATGTACAAAGGGTTAATTAAAAGTTACATGTTTCAATTTCTAGTTGTAGTATACAAGCAAATGATATAGATATGAATGAATGAGTAGCATCAGTATTAAATAATACATGGGTCCAAGAGTGAGATACGTGAATTATATCGTCTATAACAGAGTCACCAACCTGTCTTGCTTGTCTAGTCATAGCTGTAACAACAAAAGCTTAAGTTGTTGCTTTTCCTTTTATCATTGTTCCCCTTTTCTCGATTCCCTTGGCTACTACTAGCACTATTATTCCTTCTAGGAAAGTATGGTCTTTGATTTACAAAAGCCTGAGGAGTCAGTTGGAAGTTCTAATTTGGATATAAACTCGAACCCTGTGGTTGCTATTGATAATTGTATTGGGACTGGAACCCTCAAGGTTGGGTTACCAAAGCATGAGAAACTGTCAAGTTATGTAGGGATGCCCCTCCGTTTTGATTCCCTCCCTACACAGTGGATCCAAAATGACTACCTTAAGGCCTTTAAATGAAAGATGGTTGTGCATGGCGATTGGGATAGTTCCTTCTTACATGTCCCGCTTATTCATAGTTATGACATGCATATGATTGGAAGAGACCACTACCTGAGGATCTACCACCAACACTCACTCTACTATTCTGAGTTACTCGTCCTTGTAGCCTTTCCTTTTTGCTTATCTTCTTTTGGCGCCTACCAAGACCCTTGTATTCTCTATAGGAGATGTTCAGCTCTAACTCTACATGCTGAGTAGTTGCTACAAGTTCAAGAAACTCAATGGATGGGATGGTAGCTATCATTTGTCTAATTTTTGCCTTAGGTTATTTCTAAACTTTTTACACCTCACCATGGGGTCTAACATAGCTCTTGGGTTATAGTGAGATAGTTCTATAAATCGAGCCTGGTATTCAGCTACTAACATGTCTCCTTGTACCAAATTTTCAAATTCCTACAACATTGCTTGTCTGTGACTCTAGGGAAATATGTATTATGGAATATCATCTCAAACTGATCCCAAGTGAGATTCGGTACATAATAATTATCCTTTTGAAGATCCCACCATTCTTCAGCTTTACCCTCAAACACATACATGACAAAATTGACTCGATATTCTTGTGAGATTCTCAAAGTATCCAACTTCTTCTTAATAGAGTTAAGCCACTGTTCTGCCATGGCAAGATTGGGTGCTCCAATAAACGCAGGGGGTTTTTGCTTCATGAACTCTTTCAACAGAGTTAGGTGATGTTGTTAAGAGTCACGAGCCTCCACAAGTCTATGTACATTTTGCAAAGTTTGAAGAATCTATCCCAAATTATTTACTTCCAATGCAGCTGGTTGAGGCTGTGCTAGGTTTCTTGACTTCTTGAGCTTGTTCCATCAGTTGAGGTTGCATAGTAGGTTGAACTTGCTAGGCAGGTTGTGATTGGTCATGCGATTGCACTTGATGTCTTGACGACATGGTTTATATTGACTGCAAAAGTGTAAATAGGATCAATACCAATGATGATGACATTAATAATTAACTTTAAAACTATTTTGAAAAATTGATTTTTAAGGGGATGTTATACCCCCTAGGTTAACCGAACTTAGACTTTGATATCAAAATTTGTAATACTCCTATGTGAGGGTTAATAATATTGAATAAAGATAAATAAATTTAATTTATAATACCAATTCAAAACAATTAAATATTGCCCATGGGACTTTGAAAGAAATAGAAAATAAGAACATGCTTTAAATAATATTTTACAGCTTTAGTGTAGCACCAAATATTAAAAAAAAATATAATCATCATCATCAAATCACAATTCCTAGTCCAAATACAACCGTTGCTACAGTTTTATGAGTCTTACATGTTTTGAACGAGTTACAAATAAAGTTAAGATATTTCAACATGACACCAATGATGTTGTCATCTACTACTCGTTAAACAAGTTACATTGAACTCCACCTGAACGATAAAAAATATAATAAAAATGAGCATCGGTATGCCCAATAAGGCATACCATTACTCACCTTTAGGTCTTATTCATCACCAAATTAACACATGCATGGTTAGTTAGTTCTTATTGATTATTCATCTTATAAAATTCAATATGATGATATTCTGTAAATACGTTACGTTAAATATTACCTAGTTTCATACACATACATATTTTTATTAAAATAAAATTATTATTATGATTTGACTAAAATATCCACATTTTAGGAGCACATGGTTGTTTAAATTTGGATGATATTTGGTTAGTTTTGGCCCGTTTCTATTTAAATCAAAAAGGTTAGACCTAATAACACAAAAAAAAAAAAGAACTAAATCACACTTTTTCATAAAAATTGAGGACCTCCCAAATAACTTGCCCAATTTATTCAACCAAAGGTTTGCAGCAAGGGTTTCACGTTTAAGAGTATAGAAAATAAGTTTTAGAGGTATTTAACTAAAGCACCTCTATCGCTCTCTCAGGCATAAGCATTTTCAATTTTTTATGGCGTTTCCCAGCGTTTCTCGGCCTTTCTTGGCAATTCAATCTGTGAGTCGCAGCAGAAGCAGGTTGCTTTTTCCCTACCTCCGTCCACTGATTCTATCATCTCGATTCTCGAGCCTAGATGAGCGATTTGATACGCTGAACAACGAATATCGGATCAAAAATCAACGCGTTATTGACGAATGCTATGTCCTTGATGAACTCTCTAATTTGCTACCAGCTTCGCCTAGCACTTCAATGACAACCCTGCATAAACGGGAAAATTCGAAGAAACAAATAGAGATCAGCAGAGAAGCCGATGGATTTTTATTGGCGGAGGAGAAATTGCGTGGTGTGTTTCTGCAGAAATTGAGAGGTAAAACTGCTATAGAGCAGGCTTTAACTGATGTTGGTGTGGATTTGAGTGTTGAAGTTGTTGGTAAGGTATTGAATCGAGGGAATTTAGATGAAAAGAAAATGGTTATGTTTTTCAATTGGGCGATTAAACAACCGATGATTCCCAAAGATATTGATACTTATCATGTTATCCTCAAGGCATTAGGTAGAAGAAAGTTTCTTAATTGTATGGTGGAAGTTTTGCATCAGTTGAGGGTTGAAGGAGTCAATCCCAACTTGGAAACACTAGAAATTGTAATGGATAGTTTAATAAGGGCTCGGCAAGTTTCCAAAGCAATTCGAATGTTTCAGAAACTGGACGAAATAGGTTTGGATTGTGATACCGAGTCTCTGAATGTGCTTCTCCAATGTTTGTGTCAGCGATCCCATGTTGGGGCTGCAAATTCCCTTCTTCATTCAATGAAAGGGAAGATACCCTATAATAGCACTACATACAATATTGTTATGAATGGATGGTCAAAATTCGGTAGAGTCAGTGAAATTGAGAGGATATTGGAAGTAATGGTAGGAGATGGGATCGATCCTGATGGTTCGACTTTTAGTCACCTTATTGAGGGTTTAGGGAGGGCCGGTCAGATTGATGATGCTGTTAGAATCTTTGAGAGCGTGAAGGAGAAGAACGGTTGGATGCCAGGCTCTAGTGCTTACAATGCTATGATTTCTAATTATATAGCTGTTGGCGATTTAGAGGAATGCTTAAAGTATTACAACAGTATGTTGAGTAGTACTTGTGAGCCAAACATTGATACTTACACCAAATTAATTGGTTCTTTTCTGAAAGTTAGGAGAGTAGCGGATGCGCTTGAAATGTTTGATGAAATGTTGGAAAAAGGAATTGTTCCCAGTACAGGGACTGTAACATCCTTCATTGAACCTTTGTGCAGCTATGGTCCTCCTCATGCGGCTATGATGTTGTACAAGAAAGCTAAAAGAGTTGGATGTAGAATCTCATTGAGTGCTTATAAGCTATTGCTTATGCGGCTTTCTAGGTTTGGTAAATGTGGGATGTTATTGAACATGTGGAACGAGATGCAGGAATGTGGTTATTCTTCAGATGTGGAAGCTTACGAGTATATTATTAATGGACTTTGCAACATAGGGCAGCTCGAAAATGCTGTGCTTGTCATGGAGGAGTGTTTGAAAAAAGGTTTTTGCCCAAGCAGACTTATTTGCAGCAAGCTAAATAACAAACTACTTGCTTTGAATAGAGTGGAAATAGCTTACAAGCTAATTTTGAAGCT